>JAQQZT010000011.1:27350588-27363451 GCA_030068275.1 Clarias platycephalus | reverse complement strand
CCCCCCCCCCCCCCCCCCCCCCCCCCCCCCCCCCCCCCCCCCCCCCCCCCCCCCCCCCCCCCCCAGACGCAGCCAGTCACTGCACTGATTAATTCATTTCTATCAGAATTTTTTATATAAGGTTTACATTTACAGCCAAATGCTCTTGCAGAGGTTCTTTAAGCGCACAATCCACACACTCCTCCTTACACGGGTTCACTGGGCTACTGACTAATAGCACCATCAGGTAAACCCTGTTTAGGAGGGTTATTTTTAACTCAAGTATTTCAGGAAAATGTAGGTGTTTAGATGTTAAGACTGCCAGTGACTCAGCTGTTCAGACATCTAGGAAGTCTGGTATCAGAGCAGAGGAGAATGTAGAAGCAGGCCAGCCTTCTGCCCTGATGAAGGACCAGTCGAGAGGTGCTAGAATTTTTGATGTTACGCTCATTATGTTAAGCTTGACTTCAGTGATCAAACAGAGCAAAGTGGTTTAGTGTTTAATAATTGAGAATTTAAGACTATATTTAGTTTTGAATGTAAGACCTATGTTTTGTAAAATAACTTATAACCATGTAATTATGTTTAATGTAAAGTTATAATTATCTAAATTAGTATATTATATAGTATATAGTTAAATTAGTATATGTACACATTTATGTAATGGTTTATATAAAGGTAGTAATAATAATAATGCGGTTTGTGTGTGTGTGTATATAGATGTATAGTTTACAGTATACAGTTGTTGTCTCCTGTGACTGTTGCATGCAAATAATAGAGATGTGCTCAATGCAAATGTTCATCAGCCCTGACTCCGCGTGCGACACCGAACTGAGTGTTCTTCGATCCTTTTGCACGAGATGTAACACTGGAAGCTGATTGGCTGATCTACTGATTCCATCCGAGTGACTCAGTGGTCTTTCTGGTGTGTTTATGCACAGTGCTGTTGATTAAACTCTATATTTATCCTAAAAACTCATTTACACATAGTGAACATTCACATTCCATACAAACTTAAATAATTATTTTGATTGTGTGACGCTGCTTTGTGACAAAGACAATTGTTAAAAGCGCTATACAAATAAAATTGAATTGAATTGAACATATTTAGATTTAAAAAGAATTTGGGATAAAATTGTCAACACGTACAATTTCATAATTATGAATATGCGCAGCTACACACACACACACACACACACACCGTGTGTAATCGCTGTTATTATTATTATTATTTATTTATATATTTTTTTTTACAGCTCGTTGTACACTGTGTACCTATTTCAGTTTGTGTGTGGGGCGGGAGGGGGGGGGGGGTAACGGGGGTAATAACGGGGCAGTGACCGAGCCGCTGATGTTCTGAAACTCTGAACAAAAACTGATTTGAGCGCATCAGTAAAGCACGACTTTCATTCTCTTCTATGCGTTAATCAAAAAGAATTATCTAAAACTAATTCTACACAAATTTATAATATTTCATTTTAAGGAGAGGAAATTACATTCTATAAATATAATTTATGTTAATACAAATTACTTAAACTGGATTAATTTGTTATCCAAATTTTATATAAGGAAATTAATTTTCATTTGATACTTATTTGACAGATATATGGGCAGGTAAAACAGACACTATATTAATATTTTATATACAATTTGTGTGCGTGCGTGTGTGTGTGTGTGTGTGTGTTATAAATATTAACCCATAGTGGACATATTAGGAAGACATAGATTTTTTTAGGTATAATTATTACATTAGGCTATATATATATATATATAATTATTATTTAACTATTTATTATTATTATTATTATTATTATTATTAATTAAGTAATTAATTAACTGATTTTTCGTATCGGGAGAACACGCAAAGTTTTTCAAGACAGATAAACAGTTTAATATCAGGCGTTATAAGCTTCGAGTAATCTCCTGAGTCTTTAATGCTGATATGAAGTGAATAAACCGCGATAAGGTGATAAGGTAAAGAAACTGCAGCTCGCGCGTTATTTTAATGAATTACAGGATCAATTTAAACAAATAAAATTTATAGTTAATCTTTAACCATCTCTCCGTTTTTATTTAAGTAATTTTGAATATTTCAGAAAACATTGGGTTTCATGATAGCATATGTTAATAAATTGCTATGAATATGCAATGGAAAAGTACAGCCAGAGGAAAATGGTCTGAGTTTATTTCAACTGTGTCGGAAATCCGGAAGTCCTGGGAGTGATATTTCGGTTTATTGTATAAAATTGAACGCACGTGTGTCACATTTTAATTCAGGAATGCAGCTATTTAGATACGAGTTGTTTTTATCTGTACCCGGGGAGGGTGTAGAAATTATGATGTGCTAATTGTTTAGGACCATTAATTATAATCGTTAATAATAACGGAATTATTTTAGGTCTTTGGCTAAAGAGTAAATCATATCGTGACATTTATTTTAAAAGTCCTTTTAAAACCATTATGTTGGTTTTATTTTTCATAAACACGAGAACAAATTCCAATCCACATCTCAGTACAGAGTTGTTTAACCTACAATTATTTTTTACATTTCTGTACAAAACATTTTGTTAATTCACAAACATGCGGTTAGGGATCAGTCAAAAAAAAAAAATCGAGATGGCACAGAAATAAAATAAAAAATAAAATAAAAAACAAAACGAGCTTTAAAAGCAGACAAAGCCACATAACGGAGAGAGAAAGAGGTCAGAGTTTATATACACTCCACTAAAGCAGTCTAATTAAATGGCCAGAAAATTGCTGTTTTTTATTAAACGAAAAAAAAAGTTTTCTATTTGTTCAAATACATTAAACTATTTACAGTGTTACAATGTAACATCTTCACTTTGAAATCCAAGCGTGGATTTGATTAAGTCTTTGTGCAAGTTCACGTAAACAGGCGAATCGCAAAAATCCGTCCGAATAATACAAACAGAACATCTGCAATAACAGCGGATCCAGTTTTGGTCGCTTTTCTAAAATTTGCATTTCCGTTAATCCGTTAGCTGTTGTACTGGCACGCGGATCCTCCGTATCCGAACCCGGGATGCTGCTTGGGTTTGAGTCTGAGGGTCGCGAGGCCCGAGCTGCACGTGTCCCGGTAGACCCCGTAGGGAGCGGGGGGCGGGGCTCCGTACGGACACGCGGGGGAGCTCATGGCGGAATTGATGGAGGAGCCGCCGAGGCCGTTCAGGTTGCTGATGCTGTTCATGCTGGAGGCCATGCTCATGCTCATGCTCATGGAGGAAATGGAGCTCGGGGACGAGAGCACGGGCTGTGACGTCAGAGGACTCATGGAGTTAAAGAACGGGAAGTTTTTGGGCGCGAGCCCCTTGTTGGTCCAGTTGTTGTACCCGTAGGTGGGGTACATGTCCTCATAGGGCTGCACCAGACCGCCGAACTGGGGCAAGTAGCCGTTCTTACACAGGTCCATCTGCTGATTCCGCTCGCGCTTCCGCCACTTCGCCCGCCGGTTCTTAAACCACACCTGAGCCAAAAACAAAGAAAGAAATATAATAATAATAATAATAATAATAATAATAACAACACATAAATTAATCACCATACAGAAAACCACTGGTCAGGAATATTTATACAGCAGCGTCACTTCCGCTTCGGGAACTTATAATAAAGGTTTAGGCTACGGCACAGTGTTCTGCATTGGGTGTAAAAATTGATTTTTCCCCCTCAATTTTACATTATAACACAAATATGTAACAGTTTGGGGACTAAATCAATAATATAACAGTAATAAAACGATAGAAAAAACAACATATAATAATTTACCAAAAATAAAAACAAATAAAACATTGATGAAGAATTGAAACCAAAAAGAATGCAATATTAAAAATTTTCTTTGGTGCAAAAAAATTAACAAAACAGCTTTGGTGGAATTATAATAATAGTGATATAAAATCGGAGTCTGATATTCGATTGTTCATAAAAATTGGCATTCCAAAGAAAAGAAAGAGACAGCATGCTTTTTCACCTGTTAATAATGATAACTATATTCCAAACATTACATTTAGATTAAGGGAATTATTTTGCAATAAACAACTATGTTGATTTTATATTGACTTTCACATGTTATAAATATGTATTATTTAGAAAAATAAAATTATAATTAGAATAATAAGATAATGACAACTGAAGTAGATTATAATATTGTAACTTGTAGTTTTGAAATAATTATTTAGTAATTGCAGAAATTGGCAGTGAATGGCAAAGTAATTAAAAATATATATTCCAATAAAAAAAAATCACAGCCAGCATGCAAACATGTCTTTCACCTATAGACATACATATCCTACACAAAGTTTAGGTTTTATACCAAGTTTAGGTTTATTTACCGCATCGGTTTTGTCTGAGTTTGTCTATTTTTAACTATTTTTAAAGCTAAAGTTAAATGTTTTTCTGAATAATCGCATCTTATTTCTTGTAGAAATTACTAATTAGTGATTACTAAAATTATTAATAATTTTGTCTAGTTCGGATTGAAGTATAATATCTCAAATAAGATTGTGGACTCATGCTTTGGATACTTTATTTATTATTATTATTATTATTATTATTATTAATACTACTACTATTACTACTAATAATAATAAATAATAATAATAATAATAATAATAATAATATATTATTATTATTATTATTATTATTATTATTATATAAAATCCGGTAGAATAGTGAATTTGCGCGAAATAATACGTTTAACTTTTATGTATTACATAAAGCACATAACTGAAAACGTATAAACTCAAATTTTCGTTTTAAATATTTCGCTTTTTGGCACAAACGCATAATAACATGAGTTCATTATTATTATTATTATTTGTGCTACGACTGAAGACTAACGGTCAGACATTTACTCGCTATAATCGAACACGTGAATGTGCGTGTTTAGTTCTATTTGCTGCTGATATATAAAGGGTTTGATCTCTTACCCGGACTCGTGCCTCTGTCAGGTTGGTCCACACGGCGATCTCCTCGCGCGTGCTCATGTCCGGGTACCGGTTCCGCTGAAACGTGGCCTCGAGCTCCTGCAGCTGCTGGCTCGTGAAGTGTGTCCGCTGCCGCCGCTGCTTCTTCTTTTTAGGATCTTCTGGGTTTCCGTCCTCGGTGCGCTGCTCCACAATCCGCTCCTTCTCTGTGGAATTTATTTACAGTTCACTTAGTTTATCTTTTAATTTATGTTAACGTTTAAACAATGATTAATTATTTGCATTATTTAAATGTAATGTATTTTAACTATGGTTGTAAAGATAATTAGCCTATATATACACATCCGAAAATATATGAATGTTTGCATTTATTAACCTTTTACTTAGCCTAATTGTTAACCTAATTTACAAATCTACGTCAAATAATTTGTTTAGCTAATTACGAACTTAAGCAATCTCATAGTCATTTACAATTGGCATTACAGTCAATTATTAACTTTTACGCTTTTACATTGTTCACCCGAATATTGCGCTAGGGATATTACCATTCTGACTATTCGACAAAATTTGAAACAAAAAAGGAAAAAGTTCCAATGGAAGCCTTTAAACAATGAAAAAGGCCGAAACGTTTTTGTAGTTCAGAAAATTCTGTGAACGTAGAAAATTCGAAGTAGATTTTTGCAGATTCCGTCTGGCAACAGGAGCACAATCAGATTCTAATATAATCTAATCTCAAATCTTTATCTAAATCTGAGGCTCATTAAACATAAATCTGGCGCGAGCAGGCCCACAGTGTTCCATGGCCTGCAGGATTTGTGTTAAACTGAACATAAGAATCATAAGACAGAAGTAAATGTAAATGTTGCTGTTATATGCTGTTTGTTTTGTTTTTTTCCGTATTACGGGAAGCACGCAGAATTGCAGTCTAAAGTTATTTAGACATAAAGCTTTTGTTCCATGTGATTTTTGTTCCTCCAAAGTAAAATGACGGCCTGAAAGATCAGACTGTGGAAACGGAAAGCGTTTTGAAGGTTCTCTAGGTTCCACTAAAGAGATTCTTCTAGTTCTGCTCCAGTAAAATGTGTGTGTGTGTGTTCACGCGCGGTTAATAACATGAAGTGAGGTTAATGTGCTGATCCGGGTGAGTTTGATCTTATTAACATGCTCAAAAATGTGTCACAGTTAATTGAAATTTCTAAACTAAAATAAAGGGAAATAAAAATAAAAATAGAAATGAGAAACCTGACCGCGGTCACCGCACGCTTCTCACTTTACACCTGAAGAGCGCAACCACTTCTGATTTCTATCACTAGCTGTTTGTCTACACATAACTACAGTCTGAATGTAATATAAACACTTTAATAGTCTTTAACATTTAATAATAATAATAATAATAATAATACCGGAACAGTGCGCGCTCACCTGCGGGCTCGGTATCCGAGGACTCACTGCTCGTGGGCTCCAGTGTGTCGCGCGCGACGTGTGCGTGAAAAGCGGAGGTCATGTCGCGCGCTGGCGGGAGTCTCGCGGCGTCTGCGGATATTCGCTCCAAATTCATCCCACCTTCAGAAAAGGACAGTGTGTTTGTGTGTGTGTTAAAAGTGTGTGTGTCACTCAGCTGCCGCCATATTCTGAGACAGACAGAGAGACAGAGAGAGAGACAGAGAGAGAGACACAGCAGGTCTGATATTCCCGAGGTAAAGACTCACACTGCGGCTGGAGTTAGAGCGAGTTTCGCTTTCCACCGTACTCTCCTCCCCGGTCCCTCCCACCACACACACACACACACACACACACACACACACACACACAGTGCTAATGTGAATTGAATAAATAGCCGCCCGCGAGGCACACACACGCACACACAGGTGTCGTTTTCTTGACACTGGGATGGTTGAGGTGCACAACAGAGTGTGCAATACTCACAAACGTGCACACTACACACAGGAGTGCACACCACTCACAAGAAAGTGTAAACTACTCACAACAGATTACACTACTTACAACAGAGTACACACTACTCACAAAAGTGCACACTACACAGAAAACACTACACACACTACACAGTGCACTACTCTTACTGCTTGGAACTTTCTTCACGATAAATACACTGTCTATATCTATCTATCTATCGATCTAACAGTGTATACACTTCTCACAACAGAGTGTACATTACACACAACATAGTACACACCATTCACAACACAGCGTACAGTTCTCTCATCAGAGTACACATGACTCTGTACACACACCAACACTACCCACACCAATAGTGTGTGTGTACTAGCTCGAGATTATTATACACTTTATTATCAATGATGTATGGGTGTTTAGGGCCCGAAAATATTTAAGTTAAAATTGTAACTTTATAAAATTGTAAATTAATAATTACAATTGTATATTACACAATTAAATATTACGGATATTAATTGATGATTAAGATGATTGTTATTTTAACCTGGATTATAAAAAATGCAAGGTGTGTGTGTGTGTGTGTGTGTGTGTGTGTGTGTGAGAGAGAGAGAGAGAGAGAGAGAGAGAGAGAGAGACAGATTTTTACAAGCGCCAGACTTTAAGGATTCCACTTTACACAACTATTTACAAAAGTGCACACTATTTACCACAGTGTACACTACTCACGCAAGTTCAATAAAAAAATAAATAAATGAATAACTTGAGTGAGTGTACACTACAACAAATTTCAAACTAATCACAAGACCGCTCTTATCACAACAGAGTACACACTACAGATTAGAGCATTTACAGTGGTGTGTGTGTGTTTTATTATGCAATCATTCTATATTAAACCTTAACATAAACACACGCGCACGCGCACACACACAAACGCGCAATACTACCTCAAAGTCAGCGTGTTAAACACTCACACACTGGGTTTGGAGTATTGAGAGGATTCAGATTCTGTGTGTTGAGAAATACTCCGTTACGGAATCAGAGTATAAAATAGTGCAAAGGCTTTAATCAACAGTCTGTCTTACTGAACTGGACACAATTATTATTACTGAATTGTCTCTAGCTGTACCATACAGTGTGTGTGTGTGTGTGTGTGTGTGTGTGTGTGTGTGTGTTCAATAGTTTTTTCTCTGGATCTGAGTCCTTTAATCTGGCACACTGTAAACTCCGAACTGTAATGTGAGGAATGTTGTCGCATTGTTTCTGAGTGATGCAGAGTGACACCGGGATGAGAGTCTCAGTAAGATGCCAGAAACAAAACCAGACATCAGGACAGCATCCAGGCTAATAAAAGCTATTGCTAATTTCAATTATTGTTTTGTAAAATTATTATATTACTAGTTACTAACTATTTTACTACAGTAAAAGTTTCGCGCTTACGTTGAGAGCATTTATCGGATATTGTGTCATTTTATCCGTAAAAGGTTTTACATGCCGTTTATAGATTACTATTAATCTATTTAACTCTTAATATAGCTATTTAAGATTCAGGTTGTAATCCATTACAGAGTTCAGTCTCAAACACACACCAGCAGAAAAAAAGCCTTTTAGCCTCGTTTTCATTTGCAAACACTGAAATTCTGATCCAGTCACTTCATTAACAACAATGCAAAATGAGTGCAAATATGAGTGGAATATAGGGAGAAAATATGAAAAACTGAGAAAATGTGATCAAAAGGCAAAGGAAGCTTTAAAGCTGAAAACAATTCAGTTTTTTCTTTCTTTGTGCCCAATGCATTATTTTTATTATATTTTAATTCTCATTATTTTCTTATATTCATTTATATTTATGTTCAATTATATTTTCATTAATTATTTTACCACCACATATGTGTCCATAGTGTGTGTTATTAATCATTTTAAAGCCAGTGATGTGTGAACTGTGCGCTGATGGAAGGTGTTCTGATGCACGGGGTCCAGTGGATACAAATTATATTTCTTTAATAACGCATTTCTACAGGTTTTTGTGTGACGTCACAATTTCTATAAAGCTATGCTAACAATAACATAATTTCAGAATTCTGTATGACGGCTTTAATCCCGAACTCTAGCGTGTGCGCTAACTCTGGATTATTACACACTTTATTATTGATGATGTTAGGATATTTAATATACAGCACTGGAAATATTTAATAAAATGTTTTATATTTACACAATAAGATATTAAGGATATTAATTGTAGGATAAATGTTACTTCAATCCGGATTAGAAAAACTGCAAATAAAAGGCTCGTAAATGCGAAAATTAGCGGATCACGTTAATTCGGTGATGGACAGGATGAGATCATCTGATTGTGTGTGTGTGTGTGTGTGTGTGTGTGTGTGTGTGTGAGAGAGAGAGAGATTTTACAGGCGCCAGACTTTAAGGATTTGAGGCCATTTGATGAGCTTTAGTGACAGAGAGTAGGTGAGATCTGCCTTCAGGGCGTTAAAGTTTTCCTCATCATCCTCCATTAAATCTTCACACTTACTCCCGCACTCCACTTCCGCATCTCGCGCCCGATTCCGTTTTCCTTCCGGCAGGTCAGAGGTCACTGCATGTGTTCAAATGACATTATTTTTATTGCGTAAAAAAGGTTTAATTTTAACTCATTCTTCCGCTCGTTTAAAATGTTTATGCCACTTTAACTCGAAATCGTCTGGACAAAGTTCTAACACATTTCTGTAAACGATTTGGTTGTTTACATTCAGTAAAATTTGAAGATATGGTGTAACGCTCATTAAAATAATAATAATAAATTACACTTGAATAGCAAACATGGTTCAAAGACAAAACTAGAAACGTAAATAAGCGCTTTTGCGGTATGTGAACTTAATGCCTTAGAACAAATACATTAATAAACAACAATAATAATAATAATAATAATAATAATAATAACAAGGTAGATTAAAAGAGTTCTCATAAAATGTAGGTCCTCAGAATGACTATTTAAAGTGGGATTTGTAAGTCTAGCAGCAAATATGCACTTTTTAATTAACCGTTGCTGGTATTTAAGTTTCCAAAAACAATTTTCCAGCCTGAAAGTATTTCTTGCGCTACAAAATTTTATTTTTAAGTTAACATTCATGAATGATCAATAGTTAATTAATTCTATCTTAAATCTGATCTGAACTTCGCGTTAATAAACCGCAAATTCCACTTCTTCGTTCAGTGTAAAACCACTTAATTCAGGTTTTTTTTTTTTACTTGTTTATAAGAGAAACTGAAATTAAGCGTTAAAACCTGACACTATTTTATTTTTCAGACAGTTAAACCAGTTATAGTGCTCCACGTTTTTATTATTTTTATTATTAGTTTTATTATTAGTTTTATTATTATTATTATTATTATTATTATTATTATTATTATTATTATTATTTTATGTCACCGCTTATTTGACATTATTTTGTCAAAACAGACAGATAAAACTTCCCTAATATGCTATAATTACATTTCATTACACTTCAATTCAAAGTAGAGCAGAAGGATTAGTAAAGAGAAGGCTGGGTTAATGTTAAAGGAGTTTGCACAGGTCAAATGTTGTGTTCCTGTCACTGGAAGTGATTTTTACTCGGTGCTTATTTTAGTTCCTGATCTGTCTCACCTGCTCTTAGTCCATAGCACTGATTAACACCATTACATTATCTTTTATTAATTAATACGGAAAGCTCTCTCGCTCTTTAGTGGGGATGTTTTAAACAGGAATTTACAGTTATTTATTAGACAACGTGCAAATGAAAAAAAAAAAGCGAACAAAGTCTTTTTACGTATAATTACTAATTGTAATCCTTTTGATGAATTTCGTTTCCATGACCCTTTTCCAAATATGAAATATAAAATCAAATCCTTCTGTTTTATTTCAGGGTTTAATATCGGATCAGAATTAAATCAACATGTTACCTATTATTTCGCCTAAATGCTTTTTGCATGATTTATGTAATAATGTATTTATTCTAATTTATTTATCTGTTTATTTTAATTAAAAGTACACCGTTTTCTCGAGGCTTGTTCCGGTGCAGTAAAAAAAATATGCAAATCTTTTAAACATTTTAAACCATATAGACGGTTTATTTATTTGTTAATGTGTTTGTTTGGTAGTCTGTTAATTAATTAATTTATTCATTCGTTTGTTTATATTTATTCACACAAATATAATAATAATAGTAGTAATAATAATAATGATAATAATAATAATAATAATAATAATAATAATAATAATATCCGTTTACATAAAAAAAAAATCAATCCCATGCACGTGCAATTACATTTTGTCAAAAATATAAAAATGGATATATAATGTAGTAAAAAGAACAAAGCCAGGAAAGTCAGGTGTTCAGTACCTGCAGCTCTGCATGACATCACACTTTTGGACAAGTTTAATTCCATTCCTAATCTGAAAAATAAAAAAGAATAAATCAACAAGTAATTGATTAAATAATATTAAATAAATTACTTGTTGCTGAATTGTGCTTTTTTAAATACAAAATGATTAGAAAATTATTACTGCAGATTTGCAGCTGCACAAACTGTTCCCGAGTTTTTACAATAAAAGAAAAACACAAGCTGCGTTTCGCGCCTGTCTCTGTGAGAGAACTCAAACACACAGAGTTCCTCTGATTCTAGAACCCTAACCCATCCACTGCACCCATATAAGAACCTTTCTCAAGAAAAAGCTGTATGTGTGAACAGGATTAAAGCTCTTTCCCCTACCATACTCCCTTCATACACACACACACACACACACACACACACACACACACACACACACACACACACACACACACGATTAAACATCAAAACACTTTGAAATGTTGTCCATAAAGACTGCGTGTCTGTTGCCCTCTCTTATCTACACTGACCTCCGTTTTATACCCTTAATAAATCTTTGCTCTAAAAACCACTCAGGCGCGCACACGCGCACACACACATGCCCACATACAATGCGCGCGCGCCTGTAGGTTGCTGAAACGTTTGAAAGCTCGACACTGAACGAATAAACAATAATAAGCGTTAAATGTTATTAATTATGTTAATAATTTAAATAAGACCTTAGGATTTGAATCAATACTGTATTTACACACACATGCCTTATAAACAGCATTAAAA
Source organism: Clarias platycephalus (assembly GCA_030068275.1). Taxonomy (NCBI): domain Eukaryota; kingdom Metazoa; phylum Chordata; class Actinopteri; order Siluriformes; family Clariidae; genus Clarias; species Clarias platycephalus. The sequence goes on along the minus strand of JAQQZT010000011.1, from coordinate 27,351,476 downwards.
CACACGCACACACTCAGACTAAGATGCAGATGTGTAACAGCTGTACGAGCTCGCGCGTTTCACGGTAACAGTTACTCGATCACCTGACTGAATAAAGCCGCGCGTGACAGTCCCGTTAAACCCCCGCGCTCGTGCGCTCACCTGTCCGTTCCGCAGTGCAGTGGGAAGCGATTGTGTGTGTGTGTGTGTGTGTGTGTGTGTGTGTGTGTGTGTGTCTCAGGTCGTGTCCGTGTGCAGGTAAATCACAGCTCCATCCAGGTGAGCTTGAGCGCGTGACCGGTTTGAAAAGCCGCGCGGAGTGAGAGAGCAACCGTCTTCTGCTTATCTGACGTCACCATGGCGACCCCCCCCCCCTGCACCGACCAAATAATAATAATAAGAATTGTAACTGTTTGTATCAGCGTTAGAGTTTTAACTTTCCTTGATTTTAATATTAACATTATATAAGATAATTAATTTAAATGTTATATACACCAGTTGTCCTTTTAATCTGTCACAGGGGACTTTATCTTTAGTTTAATATTGAACTGTGTGTGTTCTCGCGCGCGCACGTGTGAAATCCTCCTCGTAAAACCCTTTATGAGTTTATTGTAGGATTTTTCCTAAAGCCTCACACTTCACACAAGGTTATTTTATTTATAAAATTAAAGCTGCAATAAAAGAAAGACACAGTTAATGAACATCACTGTGAAACACTGTACTGCTCTGTGTGTGTGTGTGTGGGTGAATGGATGAACTATATATGTCGCTGTTGCATCCATTTAGATAGACAAACACACACACTGAACAAACTGTACCACACTGTGACACACAGAAACACACACACACACACACACACACACACGCACACACAGCGTGATTGTGAGTGTGATTTATTAAAAAACCTGA
>JAQQZT010000011.1:27120174-27131241 GCA_030068275.1 Clarias platycephalus | reverse complement strand
GGGCCCGGACCGGTAAGTGTATCAAGGTGCAGCGGACACAACAAGAAATAACTCTTCTACTCTTAGCTTAAAACTTAACTCGGACACACTTCTTCTACATTTTAAACCTAACACAAGGAAATCTGGAAAGCGCGATGCCAGGGCTGTTTGTATCGCAGCCACGTCTCTGCTGAAGAGGCTTTAAACACATCATCTGTGATATAAAACAACAACATGGAACTATTAAGTAAAAGACCACTGGGACATTTTAAAATAAATATAGTGAAGTTTCATGTGAAAACTTGAGAAAGAATAGAAGAAAGGAAGCTTTGTTTTCTACACTTTTACATTGCGTGTGATGGGATGCGATGAGATGTTCCGCTGCCTGAACTTCAGTACTTCCTCTGTAGAATTTATTTACCCTAAAAAAAGCTTTTGAGGTGTGTTTGTGTGTGTGTGTGATTTATAGTAAAGCCACAATGGAAGTGAGTAAAGTAGTAACTTAAGTAAATATTACAGTTTTTCTGAATTGCTAAAACACATTTCCTAAAATCTCATCTCTTTGCCTCAAAACACTAAACACAAACTAAACTAAAATTCAAGCTAGAGTCACAAAACCTTCGCCTTCTGTTCCAGCCAATGTGTAAATACAACTTAGCAACGATTCCACACTACATAAATAAATACAAAACACTGAGGGATAGCGGGAAAATAATATTTATTTATTCGTTTATTCTTGTACTCACATTTAAACAAAAAAGAACTGCAGCAAAGAAAGTTTTATATAAAAACAAATATATATATTTTTACAGCATATTGAGATAATGTATTCTCTGACAATCTGACCATTTTGATTCATACACATTCACATTCCATACAAACTTAAATAATTCTTTTGATTGTGTGAAGCTGCTTTGCGACAATGACAATTATTAAAAGCGCTATACAAATAAAATTGAATTGAATTGAATTGAATTCTGCCTCAGCATCATGCCTCTGTGCTGGATGAGGCCACAGGACTTCATCCACATCACATGCTATGTTCTCCCTCGCAAGGCAACGAGGAAAGAATCCTTTAGCATGCCAAATCCAGCCCTGGCGAGACTCCACTCCTATCTCACCACATGCTCCATTCATTGCTTGAAGTAGATTTTTCTGTGTGTAAGGGTTTTGGTCGTATACTTTCCATCTCCATGCCGAGAAAAACTCCTCAATAGGGTTTAAAAAGGGAGAGTATGGTGGAAGGAACACATTCATAAAGTGCTGCTCATTGTGAAACCAATCGCGTATTCTTGGACCACGATGAAAGCTCACATTGTCCCAAATGATAACATACATGGGATGCTCTGCCTGCTCGCAACCTCTCTGCTCAAGCAAAGCATCCCGAAGACCATCTAGAAATGTTAGTAGAGTTTCGGTGTTGTATGGTCCAACAGTAACATGACTGTGGAGAACCCCAGAGCTGCTGATGGCAGCACAGATCGTTACATTTCCACCACGCTGGCCAGGCAGTTCAATAATGGCACGTTGACCTACAGTATGACGTTGCGACCTCCTCTTCTCCTTTTTGCTAGATTGAATCCAGCTTCATCCACGAAGATGTATTCATGAGGCCTAACCATTGAGTCAAGCTCAAAGATTCTCTGTACACATGGAAACAAACCACATTTAGTTCTGTAAACGACACAGTATGATGCACACATGTGCTGCTTCCCAGACAATACAGTATACACATTCTAGTACTGAGTTTACTGTAAAAGTTGACTTACCTGCACATACTGACATCGTTGCTCTTTCACTCTCTCACAGTTTCGCTCAAATGGTACACGATAACCTTGTTTCATCCTTATCTTGTGGCGTTGCAGGACACGGCCAAGTGTTGACAGACTCACACTATTTATTCCCTCAAAATGTATCTTGTCTTCTATAATCCGCTGCTGTATTTCACGCAGTCGAATTGCATTATTTTGACAGACCGTATCCACAATAAGTGTCTCCTGATGTTGTGAGAACATGCGTGTTCTTCCACCCTCATGTGGCCGTCTTTCAATTCTAAAAAAAACAACAACATTTATTTAGAAGTAGGGTTAACCCTGACCCTACTGTAGCCTGTGTGCATCATTCTGGGTACGAGTGCACCACACTGCTAAATGTGTTTTGTGTTTGAGAATGTGTTTAGAGGTAAATGGGAGATTCAGATTTGCAAATTGTGCCCTAACCAGAAGAATAATGTTTAAGATTTTATTGATTTGATGAAAGAGTTTTGGTAGTTGACAGTTTAGTTTTTACGATGGGAATCAGTGTTTTAGCAATTCAGAAAAACTGTAAAGTCCCGGTGTTTTCCTGCAAAACATGTGATGGCTTTAATTACACATTACATGAATATCGTCCTAGAAACGCTCAGCATCCAGAGCTGTTTCTGTAAAGTCTGAGTTCTCTGGACGCGAAACGGAAGCTGGTCAACTTTCATTGAAGTGACTTGATAAGAGCAGTGGGAGAGTTTTTGGTCCTGATCTTAGTCAGGGGAATTTCCCGTACTGGAGCCTGAACTAAAACTGTTGGTATCACGCTGATATTTTGTGAATTATGTGACATATCAAGTGCCTGTACAGAATTCTTTAAGGAGGGTTTAAGTGTGGTTCAAGTTTGATCATTTTTCATTAAAGGTGTTTTGTTTCAAGTGTTGAAATAAAACATTAGCTCATAGCTCATACTTATAGTATAAAATTACAATCAGCTTCAAAGAGTTAAAACTGAAATGATTTGAGGCAACGAATTTCCATCAATAATTTGAGTAAACTCTCCTTGTCGGGGTTCACTGAGTACATTGTACTATTTTGTATTCTATTACAGAACGTAATATTCAGACTAAAATCCTGAGGAAATCCAAAAAGCAAACTTGTGAGAAACTTTAACTTTTTCAGTAACTGGTGAGAGAGAGAGAGAGAGAGAGAGAGAGAGACCCTGAGTTAGAAGAAGTAAGAGCTGCAAGTCTGGGATGGTTCTGGTTCTGGGAAGCACAGACTGCTCGAACACGGACCTGGAGCCGAGCTGAGTCCTGAGACTTCTTCCATTAATAAGTGATGGTTTTCTGAATCAACATTAAAGTGAGTTTTCTCAGCACTGAACAGCTGTAATTTAAGAGGAGATGTATTTATGAACAAGTGTAAAATAATCAGAAGAGAGGAGCTGATTTGTATTATTGTGTTGTATCGTTTTCACAGCCCAGTCTAACGGTTACGTCAGTATTTAAGGGGGAAGTGAGTCGTGTTATGCAGCTGCGCGTGAGGACGTTTATTGAGCTTCAGATTGTTTAAATCACTTGTGCGAGTCACAGCCCTGAGTTACTGAGGCGTTAATGGCGTTACTGAGTACATGTGTCTGAGACAGGGGTGTTCGACAGAGACCCGCAGTGCAGAAGCAGAGGGTTTTCTCGTTGCATGTGGTGATGTGAGTGGGTGGGGCTGCACACCAGCATTATTGTAGAGAAACTTCAAAGTGATTCATGTAACTGCTGATAATACACGAACAAATTGGATTTACTCAATTCAATAATGGACACCTTGGTTTATTTTAGGATTATTTTACCCCAACACAATGTGATCACTTCATTCCAAACCAGTCTGATCCCTTTTATTCCAAAATCTACTATAGGAATTTGAATGTGTTTTCACTGGTGTATCTGAGGAAACATACAGGCCTCAATTTTCATTGTCGCAAAGCAGCTTCACACAATCAAAAGAATTATTTAAGTTTGTATGGAATGTGAATGTGTATGAATCAGAATGATCAGATTATTAAAAAGTAGTGTACATTTATTACCACAGACGGCACTGGATGTTTTCTAACTCGCTAGTAAATGATACAGAATAGAAATCATCATTTATTTATTTTTTTAAACTGACTTTTACAAAAATCTTTAGTTAATCTTAAATTCCAACAGATGGCGCTGAAATCTAGGAAAAACACAAAGCCTAAGCTTTAGGGAGTTAATTTCAGTGAAATGTCTTTTTCTGTTCCACTCTAATGTCCAGACCCGAGTCAGTCGTCTGTGTTAATGGTCAGTTTATGGTATTTTCCCCAGTGATTGTGTTCCCCCCACTGTTCCCCCTCTGATATTACGACACTTCGGCTTTTTCTCTCCGGTTCAATATGAAGAAAATGGGCCAAATATCGTCTCTTCTCTTCGGGTCGAGTGAACCTGCTGTGATGATGAAGAGTTAAAGACGATTGAGGTTGAAACATCCCGCCACCGCAAACTACACTAGGGCCAGGGGTAGCTCAGTGGTTAAGGCATTGGATTACGGTTTGGGAGATCCCAGGTTCAAACCCCACAACCACCAAGTTACCACTGTTGGGCCCTTGAGCAAGGCCCTTAACCCTCAGGTGTGTAATGAGGTAAAAAAGTGTAAGTCGCTCTGGATAAGAGCATCTGCTAAATTCATAAATGTACTCTACATTTGGCAGATGCTCTTATCCAGAGCAACGTACATTTAAAAAAATATTTTTATCTCATTACGCATCTGAGCAGTTTTCCCCCTGTTAGTCTACAGCACTGTAAATTCCCCTGACCGAGTTCAGGACTTGAATACAATCACGCAGAACCTTTATGGTGCCATTTCAATAAAGTTAAAAGAGTGAAAAAGTAGATTTTACCTTTGATCTGGGCTTAAGAAGCTCCATCTGGCTTATAGACATAATCTAAAGCAAACTAAAGCTGATTCAAGTCCATATACAGATGCTATAATCTGCATTTTCTAAACCTTTGTCCATGTTTAAATACATAACTGCTTAAACAACTGAATTCACTTTAAAACTAAATGAAACTGATTTTTGGAAATTGTAAATTTCTGTAGGTCGACCCAAAGCAAAATTTGTTGCTCAGAATGATAATGTGTCTCATTACAAGCTTGACATTGTCTTTTCTATTTCTCCAAAAGCTGACTTAGGAGAAACAAAGAGACAAAACTGTCCTCTGCAGAACAAGTGGATACACATTTTAGAATAGATGTTGAGTCAATAGGTCACATGACCTGTAAGCTATTGAAATAAAATGCATTACAGTACACACACACACACACACACACACACACATATATTTATTTATTTATTTATTTATTTATTTATTATTATTATTATTATTTTTTTTTATTTATTAATATGCAAAGTGATAATATTGAATATAGGGTTGTGACCACAAATTTTATAATAGATTTTGAGCCAATGGGTCACATGGAAGTTATTAAAACATTTTTTTTCTATTAAAAATATTAATTATTATGCAAAGTGATAATATGCAATGTCATTATGCACCACCATGCATCACATTGGCACTAACAGTAACAACATTTATTTATTTATTTTAAATATGAATGTTTATAATATTAATATTATCCGTATTTCAGTCGGACAGTAATTTACAGACGGTCCCAAACTCGCACAGTAGGTGAGGTTCTGTCGCCGGACTCTGTTAGCGAATCTCAAATAGGGATCTGGAGGCCGGAGCTCGAATATCCAACGTCCAACTTCAAACCGACTTCACCGCAGTTCGTTGAAGTGTTGGCCGCTCAGGACAAGAAAAGACGCTCACAGCCAGTGTACACGGTAACCCCAAGTGTACTAAACAATAAACAAACAAAAGAGGTGAACCAAAACCAACAAAACTACTACTAATAAATAATAATAATAATATTTACTAAATATATACAACCAGATGATGTGTACGTGAGTGGAATGATTGTCCAAAGTCCGGGTTATTTATGAAGGGTGTGTGTAGTGGGAGAGCTGGATCGGCTTCACCGGAAGTGGTGTTAATAATCCGGGAGCACGGTTTTGGAGAAGCAGACCAGGGGGGATAATCCTACTGTACAGGATATCCACCAACCACAGTCTCCACAATAACTATCAGAGCTTCTCCCTCGGGGTCCTTGACCCTGTAACGTCATCAGGATGACCTTGTGACGCGGCTGCGCACTCACGCGAGACTTAACCATAACAGGTGCGATTTATGAGGCCCAGCAGTTTTTCTTTTTACTATGTCCAGCTGATTTATGGTTAGAAATACACACCTGGTTATCACTCAAGACCAATGATATTCCACAGTTTGACGTATCCGATGTTTCTACATGGATAACCTACACCTCTCTGTTTCTATTGTGATGAACATTATCATTCTTTTAGGTAAATACCATATACATTGTAGTAAGTGGAGAAATAGTAAACCGTCTTTCATTTGGTTTTTAAATGACTTTAAACGATACTTCATGTCACTTAAGAAACTGAAATCAAGCAAATCAGTAAGGATCTGTGATGACATTTCTCATTTCTTACTGTTTTGATTCCTGCCTCCAGTGCCGAGCTCTTTGTTATTTTGCACTCAGCTTTCTTTTGTTATTGTATTGTAGTAATTGAATGTTGATTTGTTTTATTCTCTGCAATATTTTGTACTGTATTGTATTTGGTTTGTTATTTAATAAAAAAAAGAAATAAAAAATAAAGTTTTCTTTCTTTTTGTCCTGCCTATCAAAAGCCTCCTGTATATAAAGAACACTTTTATGTGGCTGCGCTACAAAACTGTAAATATTTTTCTCCATGAGCAAGATTAAATAAAAATTAATCACATGTCTCAGGTCTCACCAGGTCTTCACCAAAATAGTGATAAAGAATCTTATCAATACAATGGCTTAACAACAGTGTTTGCTAAATCATTATTATAGTTTATTTCCAAACTTTTTACTGTAATATAATTTGGAGTGAGATTCATTAGGACATTCACATTCCAATCATATTCATCAGAGTCCCTGCATAAAGGAACTACATTAAAGAGTCAAAGCCAAACCATATTCATAATGTTCCTATCAGGTTCAGTTTCTTAATTATTATTATTATTATTATTATTATTTTAAAATAATAAACGTTATATAAAAATATAATAACATAGGTTTACATCAGTTACATCTCGCAAGGTATGAAATTACTGTCTGTGATTATTTCATTAAATTAAAATGGTCCAGCTATGGAATAAATTTTAGCACACTGTGAAACCAACCTGCTAATACATTTTAAGATTTGGTTTTATTGGTTACATTTGGGTTTATTTATTGAGCCAATATTCTCATCAACTCAAAAAATGTTGTATTTCAGGATTTACTTACACGGTTAATCAGGTACTGATTTAATATTCAATGATTATATCTCTTATACATATGTACAAATAACAGCCTGGTAGAGATACGTTTATATATTTACTTATTTAACCTGAACCTCATTCAATTGAAAAACAGCATAAAACCTTCCACTTGATTTTTTTATTCTTTGTTTTTTTGTGCAAATAAATAAAATACAAAAGAAAAAATATTAGGAAAAAATTATGGTAGTCTTCATTGCCGCTGAAAAGATTATACAACTATAACAACCTTCTACTATCAATACATCTACTGTAACCGTCCATCATCATTTAACTACATAAACCCCAAAATAAATATATGGTGATTCAGATTGATTTCTTCTCTCATTTCGGTTTTCTTCTGGAGCTCCCAGCAGGTCGCTGAGACAGTGAGTCCTTCTCCTCATCGTAGACGATCCCAGAAAACGTTTCGGAACACTTTGTTACAATTTGTTACTGGTGTGATGTGACGCATACTAATGAGCTTCATGGCTAAGACAAACATCATTTCAAAGATATCTATCTATCTATCTATCTATCTATCTATCTATCTATCTATCTATCTATCTATCTAGCTGATTTATATATATTTGGAACTTACCTTCAATATGCAATGTAAACCCACCTTTAGAGTCAAACTGAAATTACAGTGGAGTTTGTGATTTGCTGCCATTACTGTTACTGGTGTGGTGACGGAATGGTAACTCCAATAAAAAAAATAAAAAAAAGATATTAGTAGCAGTAACACACATACGCACACAGACACTTTTTTCAATAACTGGTGAGAAGAGAGAGAGAGAGTGTCAGTTTGAGTCAAACTTTAATGAAACAACTCACATCTATTTTATTCGGAACACAGTCATAATAATCACTTTGAGTCTTCGCCACAATAAAGTGTGTGTGCAGCTCACACCGCCCGAGTCACCGCATGCAACGGAAAAACCTTCTACATTCTGGAAACATTCCTGTCTCAGACACGTGTGTCCTCAGTAAGACCTGGACCAATCAGAGCTGTGACTCATATTCACACACTCCGCTTCTTTTAATAAATTGTTCAGGGAATAACGACGAGGAGGAGCGACTCTAGGGTCAGACCTCTGTAACATGTATACTGTCTTACTTTTAATAATAATTAACCCTATTTTATTGTTTAAATATATTTTAAAACAGATATTAGTATTATTGTAACTAAAAAAATCTTTTACATTTTAAAAGAAAACAAACAAACAAATAAAAATAGAATATGCTTCCTGCAAACATATACACCAGCTTTAGTGCTGAGACTTCAAGTTCTCTCTCTCACCAGTTACTGGAAAAGTGAAAGTTTCAGATTTAGGATTTCTGTTTGAATATTACATTCTGTAATCCAATCCAATGTACTCAGTAAACCCTGACAAATGGACTTTACTCAAATCATTTCAGTTTTACCTCTTTGTGTTTTAACTCTAACTCAAATGTGCTCGAATGTTTAATTAAAACTTGAAACCACAATAATCCTAACATCCATAACTATATACACTGTAATACCAGCCTTTATGCACAAGTTTTCAAATTTGAACCACACACACTTCTTGACTAATTCTGGGCAATAGACCCGATACATCACAAAATGTACAGAATATCAGCATGATATAGAATTTTTAAACCCAGTCTTCAGCACTGGAAATTCCAGTGACTGAGATCAGGACCAAAAACTGCCTGTAATATATAACCTCAATGATTAACACCCAAATCAGTGATGTTGCAATTATGCGTTCTGTGCTGTAGGCTTCAGCTTCTGTTTTATCTACAGAGAACTCAGACGTTACAGAAACACTCTGGAGTGTTTGTAGGAAGATATTCATATATTCATAAAGCTTCTTAGAATTCTCTCACAGAGTTCCTATCTTAGCTTAAAAAAATACTAGCTAGATTAAAAATTATTTAGGAAACTTCTCAGAGCAACTCTAACCCTAGGTATTGTGTCATAAATGTATTTTTCCTGAATACGTTTTTTTTTTTTTACCTTTAAAGAAAATTTATATTAGTTTTTTAAAAAGCTTCCATATACATTTTCCGCTTCCATTTGAAAATGTTAGAATTTTCAGATCTTTGATCTTTGATATGAATTTTGAAGATTCATTCTTTAATTTTATGATTAGCTTTTCATTTAAAAAAACATGTCCTGTTTAGTTTCTAACATGCACCTTTTTATTATTATTCACGATTAGTTTGATGTTTGCAGCAGATGCTGTGATCTGTTTTATAATAGATAAATAACTGTATTGGAATCATATACTCGATCTAGTTTTGGTTTCATAATCACAATGATTAAAACTATAATAATGAGCGTATTCTTCCCTAAAGCACCTCTAAGGTCACAGGCTGTGCAAACGCTTTTACTAATCCTCTCAAGGTTTCTTCCTATTACCATCTCAGGGAGTTTTTCCTTGCCGCTGTCGCCGTCACCCTTGACTTGCTCATCAGAGACATTTCATTCATCATTCATTCATCTCATTATTATCTAAACACATTGTTCTCATACATACACACTTCCAGAAATGTTATTTTTTTAGAAAAAAGAAACCACGATCCGGGGAGATAAGGTCTGGGTCACCGGATTACTGAGCCGCAACCTTGTCTCCCTCTAGTGTGTGTAAATAGGTATGTCTCCCCATCACAAATCAGGTGCACCTGTGTCTTCCTTGTGTGTCTCTATAGAAGCCAGTCGAACCCGTAGTAAGTTTGTCCGTTCACTGTTGTCCACATGTCCTGTTTGTCTCACCACATATATGTTTCTGTATACCACTCTCCTCCCCAGAATTGAACTGAGCCCGTGAGATTGGGGTAAGGCCTGGGCCACCAGGCACCATTCTGTGACTATCTGAACTGAACTACAGGAAGCATTCGTCTGGACGGTGCTATGTCTGCTGGAATAAATCGGTTTGAGTGTTGATGTTTCTGCTACGCCACGGAGCCAGACTGGGGAGTTGATTCTGAGCTTTTGTGTTCTTTTGTTTAACTAGATCGAGTGATTTGACATAACCTTTCATTTAAGAACAGAGACTTTATTTTGAAGCCAGCAGAAATAAACTGTCTCTCTATTTTCCCCCTCATTCCTGCGTTTGCGTCCTTTAAACACACCCACAGACATGACAAATCATCCCAAACCATTAAAAAAAAATGTTTTTATTGAAAGAAGAACAGAATTGAACAGTTGCAAGGATAGTTAACAATTTTCCTCTTGATTTTTAAAAAAAATTTCCCCATTAGCAAGTGATGATGTTCCCCTCTAACAGAGAGAGGAGTTATTTCGAAGTGTAATTTTTTGAAAGTTCAATAACTGACAGTGAATCAGTTCAGTATCAGGGTTTATTTTTCCGGACACTGGAGGAAGCGACCAAAAGCACCACATTAACTTTCAGTATTACCTGTACAAGTACCTGCTGTTATTTCTCTTATACACCAACAACAACCATCACCATCACATTTGATAACAACCAAACCACTTCCTTTCGCTTCTTTAAGCTACTGATTGTTTGCAGGGCTCAAGGCTTCACGCTTCTTAGCGGTTCCTCACAACACGACAAGCTGAGAGTGCAGTAAAAAGGATGGCGTTTTCTCTCCAGGTCTGTTTTAATTGTTAGAGAACAAGTCAACAGCGCCACCTGTTGAATTTCAAGGTGAGATAATGATTTTTTAAAGGACAATATATTTAAAAAATTATAATTTCTTATCTGTATCAGTTATTAACAAGTTTAAAATACGTCCAGCACCATCTGTGGTAATGAAAGTCTTCTTTGTCTTTCGGCTGTTCCAACTGTTGCTTTCAGGGGTCGCCACAGCGAATCATCTGCCTCCATCTATCCCTATCCTCTGCATCCTCTTCTCTCACACCAACTAACTTCATGTCCTCTCTCACTGCATCCATAAATCTCCTCTTT
>JAQQZT010000011.1:27104059-27114781 GCA_030068275.1 Clarias platycephalus | reverse complement strand
GGAGTGCGGTTGTGTAGTAGTGGGGTAGTGCGGTAGTGTAGTAGTGGGGTAGTGTAGTAGTGGGGTAGTGTAGTAGTGGGGTAGTGTAGTAGTGCGGTTGTGTAGTAGTGCGGTAGTGTGGTAGTGGGGTAGTGGGGTAGTGTGGTAGTGGGGTAGTGTAGTAGTGTGGTAGTGTAGTAGTGGGGTAGTGCGGTAGTGGGGTAGTGTGGTAGTGGGGTAGTGTGGTAGTGTAGTAGTGGGGTAGTGCGGTTGTGTAGTGATTCCATGGGCTTTGTTTTTTTCTCAGTTTCAGGAAAATTCAAATCAGCCTTGTAAATGATTTAAATGAACTTTATTTATACAGCAGTGCTCTCTGTGTGTGCGTGCGTGCGTGCGCGCGTGTGTGTGTTGTGTGGTCCGGAGATGAATGAGCACATCATATCTCTCCATATTTATCTCAAAGTTATACTGAAGGATTTTTAGCTTTATTTAATTTTGTTATTGAGTCTTTTAAAGGCTTAAACTGAAATATTAAAAGTGAAAACAGGCCCATGTGTCATCTGAGCTTTATTATATTATTAATGCATCATTATTATTATTATTATTATTATTATTATTATTATTAACTAGCTATTTTTTCTGTTGCTATTTAAACATTTCGAGCTCTACCTTACGCTCAGATCTCTCTGCTCATTAGTTTTGGCAGTTTTGGAAACATACTTTATGACAGAATGTTGCTGCTGGTGTTCATGAGTGAAGCCGATGTTTTGCGTAACTGAAATGAATATTTGCTCCAGCAGCGTACAGCGGCTCGTGTCACCTTCCACACCTCACACACCTGACATGACGGCTCCTGTGCCGAAGCCGAGAGCCCGGTACCTGCTGAAGAGTTCACAGAGTGCTTCATTAGAGAGGTGAGCTACAGTCACATGGAGCTGTTTACTTCATCATCATCATCATCAATAAGATTTTGTTTTGTTATTAATTATTTTTGTGTTTTCTGTTTGTGTTGCGCAGCCATAATGCATCACTGGATGAACCCGAGAAGGACAATAAAATATCTGAAGTCACCGGCACAGGTGTGTTTTATTATGTAAGCATTATTAATAAAAAAACAGCCCCACAGTGACGGTGTCGGCCGCTGTACGGAATGTCACAGTCATTGGAAGAACTGGAAAAACCGCCCACTCTGCTCAGACAGAGATTATTGTCCAAGATTGTTGTGTGTAAACGGGAATGATGTCACACAGAACTCAGCAGGATTCTGATGTGCATTAAACCACAACTAACTCCATAAAGAAATCTTCATCAGAGTGTCCTAACAAAAGCAGCCGCAGGTTCTGAATAAGTCTGTTATGGATTATATAAAGTACACAGTTTGTAGTTTGTCTTGTGATTCTTCCTAATTGTTGTTGTATAAGAAACATAAAACTCTGCTGTTTCAGGAAATAATTAACTCCAGGAGGATAGCAGTAACTCAGCTTCATCACACAGCCACTGTTTTTTCTGTAACACGCAAACAAACACACACACACACACACACACACACACACACACACACACACACACACACACACACACACAGGTGTTTTGGCAGTAAAACACACACACGGTGCTGCGCCAGAGACATGAAGAACGAGTTTTTGCTTTTGTTTTGTCAGAACTCAGCGGCGTCTCGCACGTCCCTTCTGCTGATCTTCCTGAACTTAAAAAGACAAACGGCACACCTGGAGCAGACATAGTGGAGAAGTTCCTTTGGCCAGCCACGCCTCCTCAAAGCCCCTCTGCGTCTGATGAAGAGGAGGTTAAAAGTTCAGAATCGATGAAGGAGGGCGTGACCTCGGACTCCTCTGCTGACGAGTGCCCCATGACGCCTCTCACCCCAGACTCGGACATGTTCTTTCACACTGTCCCTCCTAAAGAACCTCACGACTTCACCCAGACAGAAAGGTGGGTAAGATACCGAGGTACCGGTGGAGTAAACATACAAACTGATAAACATCTCAGTAATAGTGCACTGACCCATAGCTTCTCCCTCTTCTTTTTTATTACAGCGCGCCTCAGGTGACTAATTCTCAGTCTAAAAACATTGTTCCAGTAAAGCCACCAGTGATAAAGAAACGGAGTCAGCCGCTCGCCCCTAAGAAACCACGGTGAGTCTAGAACCGTATATGCAGTGTATATATATATATATATATATATATATATATATGCATATACTGTATATATAGTGTGGGAACTGGGCCCTTCTGGTACAGGCATTAGATCAGTCTTGGTGAAGGTTAGATGTTATGCAGTGGTTCAGAGGTTACGGGTTAAGAGCCCAGGCAGGTTAGGGGACTCTGAATCAGAGTGACCTTGATGGATTAGGGTGTAGGGTTTGTTTGAGGTCAAGGGCTTACTCAAGGACCGAGGTGGAGCAGGCCAGTTACTTATCCTGCTGTAGGTACATTCTGTTACCAGGAACAGGACTCATAGCCTCATGGTTATTAAGTCTGGAAATGACTGAACTCTTCCGTGGTATGAACGCTATGTTACTGTGGCGAGGTGCAGGGGGCTGGCTCGAACGCTACCGATCCCCTGATTTTAACAATGTAGCCAATTACGCCACCTTGGGGATTGCACCCAAGGAAATCGAACGACCCTAATTATTACCTTAACTAAGGCACCCAGGTACGTTCACTGAAAATGCAAGAGGTGTGGATTTTGTACATAAACACGTTTATTTTCTCACAAACAATCATACACATGTAACAGTAGTTACATATACCAATAATAAAATTAGTTGCAACTACACTGGAGCTGGAACTTACCAGTGGATAAGCAGACTATGGAAAAAAGGAGGGATAAATATCCCCACTAGAATCACCCCAAACACACGTGAATCACACACAATTCACTTGCAGCACAAAGGGGTGACCAACACGCACACGAAGAAGGGAAACCACCCTCAGCACGTCGCACTGCCACCACCTTTAGCTCACAGCTCTACCAGATTAGAAAATATAATCATTGAGAAAAAAAACACACAACCAGAAAAATAGGAGAGAGAGAGATAGGAAGAAACAACTCTTCAAACTAAAAACAAGTTCTCGGACAGACAAGACAAGAGTGTATGCGAAGCAGCAATATGGCAAAGCGCCAATCCAGCAAATCAGCATTCATGCAACGCAGAAGTGAGGGAAAGTGCATATATATATATTTATCCAATGGCAGTAAAGCAAGACATATGCAATACAAAACAGTGAGGAAGCAAAAACATATGCACTACAAAACAACAGTGAAACAAAAGCAGCAGTGTTCATTGCTCATTGGACCTTTTGTGAGGCTACTGGTGTTTGGTTAGTTTGATCCCAGAAGTGTAGGATTTAGTACGAGGTACAGGGTAAGGTCAGACCAGTGATACAGGTGGAACAGGTACTCTGTTAAACTCTGACAGAAGTAGGACTAAAACCTTGGAGTTGCAGCTGCAGATCCTTATCCACTGAGCTAACCTGGGTCTTTTAGTAAGGGTTGAACACATCCTGGTAAGTGATGCCTCCAAGTGGCGCAGTGGTAAAGTGCTGGCCCTATCATCCTGAGATTGCTGGTTCGGTTCCCGGGTGATGCTGTAACCTCTCACAGCCGGAGGTCTAGAGGGAGCTGATTGGCCGAGCTCTCTCGGAGGGGAGTGATGAGAGGTACTTAGTGCTCCCACATTAATCACGGCTCTACAGCCAATCAGGGGCGTCTGTGAGCTCACGCACATGGAGGGAGCGGATAGCGCTGTGCTGATTCGGTCGGCTGGCATCACGTGGTTCGGAGGAAACACGTGATAGTCTTCGGCACTCCCGGCTGAGTGGTAGTAGTAGCCTTAATGTGGGAGCCCCCTAGTGACAGGGAGGAATCGGACACGACTAAATTAGGGGAAAAAAAAAAAAAAGCAAGGTAAATGATGGTACATAGTAAGGCATGAGAGGTTCTGGGCTAAGGTTAAGTAAGGGCAGCATACTACACAGCTGATTTCTACCTCCTGGTTAAGGTCCTCATTAAAACCTCTGTTCCTCATGGTCCTGCAGCGCTGCCACCATCCGTGTGAGCCGGAGGAAATCAAGAGCAGTGGGAAACGTCGTCCAGCCTGAAGAGAACTCCCAAAGAGAGAGCGCCGTCTCACGCTCCAGCTGGCTGGATGTCTGGAAGGGTCGCAAGTAAATAAATCTTCAGCATTGTCACTTTCATGATGTTCTGATGATCATGTCACTCAGGGCTGAGCGATAAGTTGGTATAATCTCAATATCAAAAGAGATTTCATCAGATGGATCAAGTAGATAAAAAGGCCAGGTGTTGTTTGAACCAGGAAATCACTTAACCACAGGTTACACACACACACAGGGAATCATTATGACTGAATTGTTTTTTATTGTTTATACATTATGATATGATCATTTGAGTGTCTTGCCCCGCCCTAACCCTTAACCAGGCCCCTAACACTGCAGTTCATTCTAATACAACATGTTTATTTCTTATTCCGAAAGACACAATGTGCTGTGGACTACATTTGACGGTCAGGTGATGTCTCTGTGGAAGAAGCGATCTGTGAGTTTCTACAGCTTTTTATAAAAACCTAGTAAAAACTTGTTAAACCTGTGTGGAAGTTGGAGCAGCTTACTGGAAATCACTGCAGGAAATTCCTCAAATAGTTGTGTCTGTGATTGATAGTGACTAAAGATAAAAACACACGTGACCATTGATTACACATTCTTTCCTTCTTCCTTTTAGCTTCATGTAGAAAGCCTGAGTCATGTTTCCTCCTAACTTTTAAGACAGCGTCTTTAGTTCTATATTTCTCTTTTTGTTAGGAGTGATAGAGCATTATTGAGAAAAAGGTCATAATCTGACTGTAACTGAGTTAAAACAAAGAGGATTATGGGCAGGGTGGTCAGATGTCTCTTACGTGGTGCCTCTCGGCTCTGTCTCAATGTTTCACTGTTTTGTTATTAAGACGTGTTTCATGAGCTCTTCACATTCAAGCATCTTTCATGCAGGACAAGTTTTCCGAGTATGTGTTCCACGTGTCGAGCATCACCAACGTGCGGCAGCAGGACAAAGGACGCTTCTTCATTCACTTCCGCAAGAAGTGCTTAGAGTTCATGGCTCACAATGACGGTAAGACTGATACAGGTGTTCCTCAGGGTGCTGTGCTGGGCCCGATCATAACGCTGTTTCAGTAGTTGTTCAGGTTCGGTTCTCTGAGGACCCATCTTTATTCATGCTAGCAAAAGCATTAAAATTAGCGTCAATGATATAAAACCTTTCTTTTTCACCTGTTTTTTTTCATTTAGTAAAAATGTTTTGTAAAAACACCCATAATGAGTTGTGCATACGCATCTGTAACATGCTAATTTTTGTTTTGCAAATGTATTTCTGTACAGATGTGAAGACAGGATGGGTTTCATCACTTCTCGTGTCCCGAGGACAAGAACCGCTAGCGCCTCCTCGACTGCACGGCCCAATGACGATGAAGGAGCCACGTAGTAAAGTTTACAGTGCCATCTGTGGACACAACCTGTGGATTTACAACAGCAAAGAGGTAGAGACGTGAGAGGAGAAGGGAAATGTGTTCCATTGTACATTTAGAAATAATTTTGACTCTAAGGTTTTCACAAACCTTAAAATTCCAAATTAAAAGTGTTAAAATTGCAGTGGGCCAGAATTTATATTGAGAATGTTTTACAGGACTTTAATTTGGGTCTCGGGATGACCTTTGTGTCCATGAATGTGGCGTCAGTGAAGCAGACTGGACGCCACAGCTTCAGCCTCATTACACCGTATAGAATCTTCAAGTGAGTCACTTCCTGTTCCACAGTTGAGGGGTGGTTTTGTTGTTTTATCTTTTATGCATTTTTGAAAAAAATCAAAAACAGTACCTTATCATCATATTCTTCTCCTTCACCATTTACTGTTTCAGCTTCTCAGTGGACTCGTCGCGGGATTTACAGACGTGGCTTGATCATCTGAACGCGGTCATCCGCAGTGCCCTGTCCTGCAGTGAGGTGGCGCTGCGCTTGTGGTCCAATCCCTGGAATAAAGTGTGTGCAGACTGCGGCAGTCCAAACCCGGAGTGGGCCTCCATCAACCTGCTGATGGTGATCTGTGAGGCCTGCGCAGGTGAGGACATACAGTCATGTGGCACTTCCTTCTGTGTGTTCCTTCCTACTGTGTTCCTCTGTAAAATGGTTATCTCATGTAGCGGTCCAGGTGGAGACTGAAACGGTCACCAGTACGCCTAATGGTTTTATTTAGTGACCTGTTTAATCCAGACCGTTGCCAGTCGTGCCGTTCCACACACAAAACACACGGCAGTATTTACTCCTAAACATTCCTAGTATTTACAGACTCTCTCGCCTGGTCTGCCTGCAACGAGCTGGAGAAGTGAATTGCAAAATAACAAGATATTAATTTACTCTTAGTATTTCATGATTGTTTTCCTTTTTATTTTTTAAACTTACCCAGTGCTGTGCTAACTAACTGGTGTGACGTAGCGTATCTGCCCTCGCTAAACAAAGTTAGTTAACAATAGTCATGAAACAGCAACAACTGACAACTGAAACCTCTCTGACTTTCCTCCCTGCCGTGCTCGGTCAGTGTTCACTCATCATTAGCTAACAATGCTAGTAAAGCACAGCTAACTAATGGTCTTGTACCTATGGCTCCAATTTAAATCAGCCCGGCTACACGAGTTCCTCTGGTTACGTTATGGAAAGGGAAACCTAAATGATGTATGTTTATCTGGAGCCCTGGCAGTGTTTCTGTGGTTCTGTTTTTATCAAACACACACACACACACACACACACACACACGCACACACACACACATTTTCTCCATCGCTGCTGTCGTTTATTCGGCTGTATTGTGTTGCAGGAGTTCATCGCATGATGGGGACCAACAGGTCCAAAGTGCGGAGTCTGAAACTGGACAGTAAAGTGTGGACCGAGCCTCTGATTCAGGTCAGAACAAGAACACACACAAACACACACACACTGTTAAAGACATGTGCTTTAATTATATACAGCGGTACCTCGGCATACGAGTTTAATCTGTTTAATCCGAGTTCTTAGGGTGAAATTTCACAAGGCGGGGCAACGCGTAGGTCGATGTACCACTGCACTGTATAAGTAATAAATAAGTCCAGACTTTAGGTCAGACTCGTGTTGGATCTCATCTCACAGCCCTGACACTGTCCTGACGTCACACCTGCATTGTTTGACTTTATATTCTTATTATTTTCTCCTCGTACTCCGCTCTACACCACACCGTGTTTGTTCTGTACAGTTACAGTCAGAGGGTCAGTGTTTATAGGTTTATTATACACATCGCACTGCAGCTTCTCCTTCCTCTGAGTGACAGTCAGGTGTTACTGAAGTGGACTGACTGCAGTGAAGTTGATTATTTTCCTCCAACAGCATGCCCCTGAGTGTTTTATTCCTCTCACACCACAGCAATTTACCAACAATTATTGTTTCTTTTTTTTTATTTATCAAAGAACTGAACATCACACTTTAACTGTTTCCTGTTGTCACTTATGTTATAGCAGCTATAAACTCCCGCTCGCTCCCCGGCCTCTCTTTACCCTCTCTTTTGAAGTTAATAAGAATTCATCTCTGAAAAAAATCATCTCTGTAAATGAGCTGTTGCTATGGAAATGATAACGTATTATAATGATAATTAATTAACACCTTCTGACCAATCAGAGAGCAGAACTCAGCAGCTGTTTTGTATATTTAAGTGAGAAATAATCCTAAATAATTTTTTCTACTAATAATAAGTAACGGATGGTGATGGCATGTTCTCCCTGTGCTTGGTGGGTTTCCTCTGGGTACTCCGGTTTCCTCCCAAAGACATGCAGGTTAGGCCAACTGGCCTTCCCAAATTGCCCATAGTGTGTGAATGGGTATGAGAGTGTGTGTACAGTATGTGTGTGTGTGTGTATCCTGCGATGGATTGGCACCCTGCCCGGGGAGTACCCTGCCTCATGCCCTAAGCCCCCCTGTGATAGGCTCCAGGTCCCCGCGACCCTGAATACAGGATAAAAAGCCGTATAGATGAGTGAGTGAGTGAGGGATGGTGATGGGTGATGAAGCCACGCCTCCTGAGTCACATGCTCTAACTAACACTGAACACCGATGTATAGATCATGACAGAAGTGTAAGGAGGTTAGGGAAGGCGTGTCCTTCTGCCCCTGGGGTGTGAGAAGCTCCGTCGTGATAACGACGTGTCCTCTCTCTGTACAGCTGTTTGTTCTTCACGGGAACAAAGCTAGCAACAGCGTGTGGGGTCACAACGTCCCGGTGGTGGATCAGATCCTCCCTGACGCGACATCAGAACAACGGGTCGCTTTCATCCAGGCCAAGTACTGCAGCGGGCTTTATCGCAAAGCGCATCCTCTCGCCTACAGCCAGAAGCTGCTCAACCAGGTCAGTCCTGTCTCTCTCTCTCTCTCTCTCTCTCTCTCACACACACACACACACACTGCTCTGCTAACGACAGGCCTCTGACCGGGGTCTCGTTCAGTCAATGGACTGAAAGTCATCTCTAGAAGAATACATTTCACACACAGACCGGTGAGAACAGCAGTGCAGTTCACCTCACATGCAGCTTCTTTATAAAACCGTGTGTGTGTGTGTGTGTGTGTTTCCCCACTCTAGAGGTTGTGTGAGGTGGTGTGTGGAGCCGACGTGGAGGAGACGCTCTCACTTCTGTGCTCAGGAGCGAAGGTTATGGGTGAAGATCGGCACTCATCCATCATGCTGGCAGAGAACGCAGGACAGGCTCTACAGACCGAGCTGCTCAGACACAACGAGTTTGTGGGTGAGACTCACAGACACTTTGGGATTCAAACTTACAACCTTCCACTGCTAAAAGACACACACATGAACATGATTTTATTATTGTTGTGTTTTTAATGAGCAGCAGAACAGAAGCTGACTGTCTGTGTGTGTTACAGAAACTCCAGACT
The DNA here is from genome assembly GCA_030068275.1 of Clarias platycephalus. Classification (NCBI taxonomy): domain Eukaryota; kingdom Metazoa; phylum Chordata; class Actinopteri; order Siluriformes; family Clariidae; genus Clarias; species Clarias platycephalus. The sequence continues at coordinate 27,105,807 of JAQQZT010000011.1, read as the reverse complement.
TCGACCAACAGAGACAGACGAAAGAGCAGACGAGTAACACACACACACACACACACACACACACACACACATGCACATGATTATTGCATATTAAAGCATTGCACAGTACTGTATGTTTCTCTTATTATAACTCATGTGTGTGTTTGTAGAATTAGAGGAGCTCCACGGCAAGCTGGATGATGAGCGTTTCCTCTTCTCTCAAGAGACCGAGTCAGCTGCGTGTGATGTTCTCGATCTGAGAGAGGTCATCTCTGTGTTCAATCAGTCCAAAGGGTGAGTTACAGTTATGCTCACACACACAAACACAGAACTGTTATCTCATTAATAGAAGAAAACCTCAAGAGTTTGGAGCTGAAGCTTTAATGGGTTTCCTGAAACCAACACAGGATCAGAATTCTACACACAGCACAACTTTTGGCTTTTGGTCCCATCAGCAAGCTCCTGGAAGAACTCTGGTTAGATATCTGACGTCTCCTCCTGGAGGAACTCTGGTCATAGCAGAATCTGTGATGTTTTTAGACTCCAAAAATGCAAAGTTCACCTGCTGTATCTATTCCTCCTGTAGCTCTGATGGGGTGTTGTTGGACAAGTTTCACTCGCCTAGCTGATGATTTGAGGTTCTGCTAAAAAAAAAAAGTTCTGAGGTTCTCCTCGTTCTTCCATCCACTTTGTGTACTACAGCCATTCCATTGGCTGAACAGTTGCGAGCTCTAAGACTCTTCCGGTCCAAGGTTTTTTAAAGTTCCTCTAAGTTCATGGATACTATATTTAAAACATCTAGGACCATCTAGTTACAAATATTCATAATTGAAAGTCCAAAGAGTATTAAGGTCTGAGATTCCACCTTTAAAAGTTCTAAATGTCCTGAGATCCAGGCTTTCGTGTTTCAAGAGTTACAAGTTTTGATCAAGAATGTTGATGTTTCAATGTATCACAGTTCCAGAGTGTAATGCTCACACCACCATGTGCTACAGAGGTCCTGGAGTTGAGCACCTCACCATTACTCCTCCAAACACACCTCCACACCTCATCTCCTTCAGAAGGATTTTTCTTCTTTGTCCATGTGTTCAGCAAGGAAACTTTAGTGGAATTTAAAAATATGGAGAAAGATGGCGCCGATGAGGTCGGCTGCCGTCACGACTGCTCCGACCTATTTTTCTTTGTTTTTGGATTTGAAGTAAATTTTATAAAGCACCAACATCCCGTATGATGAACGTGGACATGTTTCTGGCAGACACATTCTACACTCGCTTCGAGGCTGCAGCTAAAGATGCTAGCGATGCTAATGCTAGCGATGCTAACAGCTGCAGACAGGAAGACACTGCCAGCACCGGAAACGCGCTCATCATCACCGAGCACGACGTGAGGAGAGCCTTCATGAGAGTGAACACCAGGAAAGCAGCAGGACCAGACGGCATCTCAGGTCGAATCCTCAGAGCCTGTGCAGACCAGCTAGCACCTGTGTTCACTGAGATATTCAACTTCTCTTTATCTCAGTCGGTGACCCCCACCTGGTTTAAGGAGTCCATCATTATTCCTGTTCCGAAGAAACCTCATCCTGCTTCCCTCAATGATTATCGCCCTGTAGCCCTCACCTCAGTAGAGATGAAGTGCTTTGAGCGGCTAGTCAGAGACGTCATCATTTCTTCACTACCCGACACACTGGACCCACTACAGTTTGCATACCGCCCAAACCGCTCTACAGATGATGCCATCTCTCATCTCCTCCACACATCACTCACTCACCT
>JAQQZT010000011.1:27072377-27094877 GCA_030068275.1 Clarias platycephalus | reverse complement strand
TGTGACACAGAAGCGTGTATGAGCAGAAAGAGGCGTGTCCAAATAAAGCCACAATTCGAGGCGCGTCAGTTACCAACGAGGCGAGTCAACGATAAATGAAGCCTCGTGTTTGCCGGAATATTTTTATTCACGTGACTGAGTCGTTATATTGAGATTTTTGTTCTTAAATTCACGAATTAAGAATCAGGAAAGCTTTTTTTTTGTATTTCACACTGAACTTGTATTTACATTTCCTTCTTATATAATACAGGAAAATACAGACAAAATCTTTTGGTTTATATCACTGATCTCGATTTATCTCATTATATCTGGCTTGTTTTAATCTGCATTTTCTTTTCCTGCTCTATTAAGTTTCTTCATTGTGTGTTTTAGCCATTGATTTGTGTGTTGAATCCCCAACACTGACTGGAGGATTTACTGTATATATTCTATTAAAATAATAAGCAAAAGCACAGAGAGGGTCATTAGAGAGGTTACTTATTACAGAAGTTTCCCAACAGAGCAGTGTGTGTGTGTGTGTGTGAGTGTGTGTGTGTGTGTGAGTGTGAGTGAGAGAAGCCGGAGTAAGACGAGACAGGAGAGGAGGTCATACTGTGTAGGACGACTTTCACTCACACATACACACTAATGGAAACACTGCTCTGTCAGGATTCTTTTCAAAGGTAAAGTGCAGGTGAATTTGTTTTATTTTTACTTCATATTTTGTATGAATTATTTTTATATGAATATTTTTGGGTTGTGGAACGAATCATCCGAGTCTCCATTATTTCTTTGTTTCGATATTCAAACACGCTTCAGGAACCAATTATACTCGTAATCCAAGGTTTAACTGTAGTTCACTCCAACCACACAGTAGTTCAGAGAGCGCCATCTGAGGGATTATAAGGAAACGGTGATGTGTGTAGAAGTGTATAGTGATGTGTGTGTGTGTGTGTGTGTGTGTGTGTGTGTGTGTGTGTGTGTGTGTGTGTGTGTGTGTGTGTAGCGATGCAGGTCACCTCATCGTCAGCGCGAGGTTTCTCGAAGTAGCTGTGATGTCGTTTCTCCTCTTCTCGTTCCCTCTCTCTCTCCCTCTCTCTCTCCCTCTCCCTTTCCCGCTCTCTCTCCTTCTCGCGGTATCGCTCCTTCTCTTTATCACGCGTGGGTTTGGACGTGGTGGGGATGTAGTCTCCGATATCATCAAAGATACTGAAATATAACACACACAGTGATGTGATGAGTGAGACTAACAGTACAGTAAGGTGTGTTAGAGAAGGTAAGAGGCTGAGACTCACCTCAGGTCAGCTTCAGGGGCTTTACGCTCATCCAGCTTCCCTACACACACACACACACAGATACACCAGTACCAACAAACACACATCAGTTTGTACACTGCTAAATACACAAATTAGCAAAAACATTCCATTCAGATGGAAAAAAAAAACAGAAATATACAGAGACAGAGAGAGAGAGACAGAGAGAGACCTTTATCCCTCTTTTTGAGCTTCTTGTTGCGCGTCCCCTGTCTCAGGTAGGACAGGATCTGGGTGAGTTTACTGATAACGATGTCGTTAGTAGTCAGAGTAGTCTGGGCCTGGACACACACACACACAAAGTTAACGTAGCACATGTATGCCAAAGAGTCAAATAATTCAATAAAATTTTATTTGTAGGGAAGATGAAACGCTTTTAACAATTGACACGGTCGCAAAACATCTTTACAGAATCAAAAGAATTATTTAAATAACACAACACTCGTCAGTCCGTCTGTCTGTCCAAACACCCGTCTATGGAGCGTGTCGTCTATCTAACTACCTCCACACACCTGTCTCAGGCTCTCTACCCTGAGGGACAGAGGGACGGTCGAGACATGACGAGACATGTCCATCATTAATGTCCCGGACAGTACAGTACACCTGAGCTTATAGAGTTTACTGGATCATCGGTCTCTCCTCTGCCCTGATCTACTCCCTCTACACTCCTGCCGGTCTCCGGGTCGGGTCAGCGGGTCGGTACCTCCATGGTGGGACAGTCGGCTTTGCTGCGGATGAGTGTAGTGGGGATGTCGGTGTCTGCGTACTCGTCCTCCAGGTCCACCACGTACGCCATGCGGCCCGGCAGGAACAGCTCGTTCCTCTCAATCTGACGCCCCTTAAACAGCATGCGGTAAATGTTCCTTCCTGCGGAACCACACAAACACACACACACACTTATAGAAGACCATTGACTGCTGAACTCAGTTCACACTTCACACATCTCATTATAGCAAGCAGAGCTTGAACACAGATTAGACACAGCTGACCGTCTCGCTTGTAGATGTTTAAACATCAGACACAAACCCCTCATGGGGTTAGCTCCACCCCCGACACCAGAACTTCATAACAGTGAAATATCTTTAAACACATTGGATTTCTGTATAGTATTTTAAACACACACACACACACACACCCAGACGAGTCTTGAACTCAATCTTCTGCTCAGGATCTTCATCTTTCCTACGGAACACAAAGCCAGTAATTTGAGAAAATAATAGCAATGAAATTAAATGTATAACATAACATACTGTGTGTGTGTGTGTGTGTGTGTGTGTGTGTGTGTGTGTGCAGAGTTTATTACTTGACTTCTTTCTGTGCTTTCTCCATCATGTCCTCCTCCTCTCTCTCCTTACTGGTGATCTCAGCTCTCACCTAATCACAGGAATAAACACACACACACACAGAATGCGTGTCAGTATCAGGACACACTCCATCATCAGATCATCACTACATACACAAACTGACTTCCTAACGCAGGGGTTGGGGTGCTGTTGTAGTGGGCGGAGCTTACTGCATTAATTATCACTGATTGGTCTGGTGCTACACGTAAACAACAACAACAACGGATGAAGGACGCAGTGAGCTCTGAGTGACACCCCATACACGCGCACACCGTACACACACTCACAGGTAAGGAGGATGAGGTTCTGTAATTACAGTCACTGTGTGGTTTCATGAGGTTCTGTGCGGTTCTGGTCTGAGACGTACCTTCTGCAGTAGGGCGAAGTCCAGACCCTTCACCAAGTGAGTGTGCTCCATATCACCACCCAAGAACTTGGACTCCTGGATCAACTGACGACGCTTTTCCGCTGCTGACTTATCCCTGTTACACACACACACGAAAACACACACGGACACACAGTCAGAGAGTGTTAATCAGTAGTTCACTACAGCTCCTCCTCCTGTGTGTGTGTGTGTGTGTGGAGGACTGCAGTAATTCAGGATGCAGGGACATGATTTGGAATGAACTACACTCTTGTCTCTGTCTCACACACACTTACGCCTCAGCGGTGGGTCCCACAGCTCTGTAATTGGCCGTGGTGCTGATGAGCTCGGTCTCCTCGTAGTCCTTATTGACACCGTCTCGTCTCTCTCGGGCGCGGTCTCTGTACTTCTCCGCCAACTCTCGCTCCCTCTCCAGTTCCTGCTGCCGCAGCTTAGCGTAATAACTGCACACACACACACACACACACACAATTATTTCACTAATAGACATTAAGCAGGTGAAATGATTCTCTACTCAATATCTAGTAAACCAGTTACAGGACCAAGACCGACTTACAAATCCTATATGGATAAAATTAAACACACCTTTTCTTCTTCCTCCTGCGAGCAGCAGGGTCCTCGTCCTCGTTATACTCCCGGGGCATTCTGGGAAACAGGTGTTACAGATGTTAAACAGAGCATTACACACATAGGGCGTGTGTTATCATCAGTGTGATTCTACACTATATAGGGGTGGATGATGCACTACAGAGGGAGAAAAAGTACAGAACTGAGTGAGAGACGGATTTCTACAGAAGATGACAGCGCTCGTATGGAGAGCAGGAAGAGTAATAACCACACTACTGTAACGTGTAGCGCACTACACACCGAGTTCGATCCTTTGTGTACATCACTATCACAGAGATCTGAACACCAAACCTGTCTGTACAGTGCACCAGACAGGCCGCGGTGTACATGGTGCAGGATACACACGTGTATGTGAAATAAAAACCAGCCGTACTCATGATGCCGTGATTTGGCTGGCGGTGCCGATGAAGGCGTGGCCCGCGGGGTCATCAGGAGTTTCCTGAAGTCCTCATTGGTCAGCTTGGACCTGAAAATGTCAAACAGGACAACAACAAAAACAGTCACTCGCATGTGTGTGTTGTGCAGTTAGGTGTGATGTGCACACTCCGTCTGTGTGTCTCGTGTACAGAAATGTAAACACCAGTAGAGGTCCAGACTCACTGCAGGGCTGAGCGATGATCCTCAACAACATGACCGTCTGGAGCCAGAGGGTTGGAGTACAGCTCAGCTACAGGACACACACACACACAGTTTAGCTGAACATCTGGTTCACAAACACACACAGAAGTTAGCCTTTAATCTCATCAGATACAGTGAAGTCGACAGGGCCTGGGGTGCCAAAACTTACTGCACCAGGACGGCATTAGAGCCTGAGCTTCAGTACACTGTTACTCTCTCAGAGATAAAGATCTGATAAACAACTGAGAATTAAAGCAGCGGTACACACACACACACACACACAGCTCTGAGGTTCTGTTAGCAATAACACCGAGTTAGCTAAACATGCTAACAGTCTTAGCACAGCCGCTGTGTGAAACAAGCTCACAATATCTCTCTCACACACACACTTACTCTCGCGCTCCGGCATGCTGGCTCCGAGTTCCGCTGCTGTATGTTATATAAAGTTAGTTATATTATTATATTTATTATTGTGATATAAATCTCCCTCAGGTCTCCGCAGTAACGCCGCTCTGTGAGACTCCGGAGCTCGCGCTAAGCAGGGCTCGAGGCCTGTGTCGTGTTTTGTCCGAGTGGGAGGTGACCAATGACGCCATCAATGATCCGGCCAATCAGCGCGCAGTGCGGCACGTGCGGCGCGACGCTGGTTACAGTTACTGCTTTTTATTGAGTCTCTTGTTAAGATTTTTTTTTTCATGCCCATTTGTTAAGTATTTTTGGTCTGATGTACACAGTGTCACTAAAATCATATAATATACCTTCTTTTAATTATATAGACATTATCTATTTTAAGGATAATCTTGAGTTTAACCTCGTTTATGTGTAACTTTGATAAATACTTCCAGTCCTTAAAATGTATAGATGACTAAAATGGCTAGAAAATTATATACACACGTTTCTAAAGCCTTTTTACAAGGATACTCAGATTAGCCCCTCAGGGTGAATAGTTGCAGTGTGAGCGTGGTCGGTAGATGGCAGTGTAGAAGTTTTGATCCTCCAAACACAAACACCACAGAAGAAGAAGCAGCAGCAGCCTCGGGAAGGTCGGACGGTAAGATGGCGGCGGCCGCAGTGCGCGCGATCGGCTCGAGCCTGAGCAAAAACCTGCGCGAGATCCGACTTCAGTTCTGTCAGAGTGGAGCGGGGAGTCAGGGCGCGAGGTACAGAGCGGAACACACGCGCTTATTAATATCACCACTAATATCACCATTAATCACCTCAGACTCACCTCAGACTCTACCGGGCTGTTATTATCATCATAAACACACGAACATCGCAGATAATTAGACTGTACACAGCAGTTCATTTTACACGGTGTTATCTGTAACAGATATAAATGATGATATAAACTGATATAAATGTGATTATAAATAATGAACTCTGTCACTTTCATCACTTCTGGTGTTTTATTCAGTAAAGTTATTTACTTTTGCTCATTAATGACACCTAGTGGGACTTAAAGGCATTACACAATTAACACAATATTCATATTTATTCAAGTGTTTAGAGTTTATGGACACAAAACACAAACCTGCTGTATTTTTAACCGTGTGTGTGTATGTGTGTGTGTGTGTGTGTGTGTGTGTGTGTATGTGTGTGTGTGTGTGTGTGTGTGTGTGTAGGGATTTTGTACAGCAGCACTATATGACGCTGAAGAAGGCGAATCCTGAGTTTCCCATCCTGATCAGAGAATGTTCCGGTGTTCAGCCCCGACTCTGGGCCAGATACGGTGAGTCATCTCACACTCACACACACACACACACACACACACACATTTTCAGACAAAAGTATGTGCACCCCTTAGGATCACACCCATGTGTTCTTGGTGAGCGTTGCAGATTGAACCCTCTGTGTTTGCTGTTATAACACACCCCACTCTACTGTGAAGACTGTACACTAGATGACGGAGAGAGAGAGTGTGTGTGTTTGTGTGTTTTTCGTTCACACACTCTACAGGAGCGTTAGGCGCTGATGTCGAGGAGAAGCTCAGGGCTCTGTGTGAGACGCTCGAGTTCCCACACCCCAACACACTCTTCACACACCGTGTGTTCATGCTGCTGCTTTGTGGATCTCACAGGGGCGTGGTCATGCAGGATAAGGGTTCTGTTAGTTCCTCTTAGTTCCAGTGAAGGGGCGCTCTGTACTCTGTGAGTTTAGAGAAGAACCACATACTGTATGGGTGTGATGGTCAGGGTGCACATACTTTTGACCATATAGTCTGTATGCACCAGATCAGGTGGTGTAAATTGCTTGACTCAGAAATGTATTTAATAGGGACGGGGATCACTGATCACCTCCTGATCTGATATATAATGATTTTTAGCTGCTGATTTTATAAATATCCAGATTAAATTTTACATTTTCCCCAGATTTTATTACAATTTTAAACCATTAAAAAAGGTTAATGAGTAATTAAATGTCTCCTGTTCCTTCTAACATTAGTTTTCTCACTCACTTTAAAACCAAACGCAGCGTTTAAACACTACAAACTAACTTCAAATACAAGAGTTTAACGTTTAACTTTAAATTAAATTAAACACAAAGTTACAGTGTTACTGAGCCGCTCGTCTCTCATCCACCATAATTATTATTTCTAAACAAAATTGGAAAATAATTTCCCCTATGACACGTGAAGGAAATGTGTAAATAGTTCTGAGAGCGCCACCTGTAGGATTATAAAGGAACAGGGACGTTTTACCGCCTCAAACGCCTCCAAAGTCTCAAAACTGAACAGTGAGCGCGCGGGTGTGTGTGCGGCTACTAATGCACACAATTATCAACTAATTATCACTGGCAGTGTTGTGGGACTGGTGTAAGTGTGTGTGTGTGTGTGTGTGTGTGTGTGTGTGTGTGTGTGTGTGTGTGTGTGTGTTTAATGAGCGGGTCTGATGATGTAACGCCATAAAAATGTGTTACTCTGAAGTTTCTGCTCTCAGTATAGAATGGTTTGATCAGCTGATCTCCGGACACGCCCACTCACACTGAACACCTGACGATTCTGCTCACTGACTCTATTATAAATGCTTATTTAAAAAAAAATATATATATATATTTTGGCCCCAGTGTGGCGATTTGTGAATCAGGACATAAAGGAATCCCCGTTTATAACTGAATCGATTTCTGAACACAATCACAGATGTGTGTGATGGAGTGAAGATTCTCAATGTTATGTGAAAACAGACAACACACACGTTACATTAGTGTTTTAAAGTATATCTTCAAATGTACATAAATAAGGTGTAGTAACCACTATGTGTGTGTGTGTGTGTGTGTGTGTGTGTGTGTGTGTTTTGACTTTTCCAGCATTCGGGAAAGAGCAGAGTGTTCCTCTGGACAACATGAGCGCTGATCAGGTGGCTAAAGCTGTGCAGAACGCCGTCAATGCCAAAGCCTGAGACATGTTCTTCAGCTCCCTCTAAACACTCTGTGTGTGTGTGTGTGTGTGTGAAACTGTAATTAAAGTGTTGCCCTTTAATAAATATATCTCATTAAATTATATCTTCATGATGTCATTTATTTTATCCTTTCAGTATGAGTGACATTTCCCTCAGCGGCCGCTAGGGGGCAGAGCACACCGCTTTCTCTCACAGTGAGATATTTAACACGAAATATAATCCAAATAACTCACACCTTCTGTTTTAGTGCAGACTTCCGGCAGTTCTGCGCCACACTTCCGGTCTTTTCTCTCTGTGTGTTTTGTGTGTGTATGTGTGTGTGTGTGTGTGTGTGTGTTCTACAGTTTGACTTTATATCTTTGTGAAGGAATGGATGAGATGAGCCTCTATCCCCATGAGGGTGTGTAAACTTTTGGGGTGGGAGGAGTTACTGTGAGATACCGTAACAGCAGGTATAAACGCACAGGTGGAGTTTCAGCTCTGAGGGGCACAGTGTGGGGAGGGGAGGGGAGGGGCGGGGCCAAGGACACGTCATTCTACAACCTCCAGCTCGCGACCCTGCGTGTGCGCGTGCGAGAGGCATGCATTGTGCTCGCGCGCTGCCGGTGTTGCCAGGTCCGCGGTTTTCCCTCGAAACTATTCTGTGTAATAGAGACATATATAACCATATTAATGTATTTAAAGTACACTGTTATAATACAAAAACAAAAATATAACACTATAATTAGTTAAATAACTGAAATACAGTTTTGCAAATGTAGTAAAAAAATGTTTTACGTTGAGAATGGATGACAGATTTTTATTAACTTGCTTGTTAAAGCCATGTTTTATGATTGTTTGAGATATTAAGAAGCTTTAGGGGAAGTGTTTATTAATAATGAATTAAAATGTGCAGGTAAAGGCTACTGTGTGTTTGGGAGGTGTGTGTGTGTACATTGACATGGGCGAGTACCGAAGCCACATGTGAACATTCCCGTCCTGAGAAGACGTGTGATGTGTGATGTTGTGTACGATGTGGTAAAACAATAAATCCACACACTGAGCTCGACTGATTCCTCACAACAAGCCAAAAGCATTTTCTAGCCTTCTAGCATGATTAGCGCGACACCATGTGGTCATCCTCCCCGCGTCGCTCCCACTGCAGATGAAGTGCATCTTCTCCTGACGTCTACGATCTCACACTACATTAAACACGCAGAGACGCTAACAAAAAAAACATTTCATCCAAATGTTTTCCCAGTGATGGTTGTGGTTTATATTGTCTTTTGTCTTTTACTGGGAAGAAAAAGAGTTTGAGTACACAGGTAAGAGTCTTGCAGTGTCTTTAGTGAGATTTTGTAGCTAGTACCGTTAGCTAGCATTGTTAGCAAACCTAATATGACGTCTGGCATGTTAGCAGAAAAGGGGGGGTTACTTACAAACTAACAATTCACACACTTTCTCACGTTATTGAAATATCACATTTAGTTTTAAGTCCATTTTAAACACAAATAAATCACATCCTGAATTAAATCCCATGTTCTAGGCTTCATCCTCAGACAGAACACAACCTCATGAGACGAGCTACAGGGAGGATTGGAGACGTCACTAAGGGAAGATCTTTATTCCATTTCCTCTCTCATTGAGACTAATTAGATCTCGGGTCTGATTAGTGACATCGTAACTGATTAAATCAGGAGTTAAAAAATCTGATTAGACAGAGACGTATGTGTTTATTCTCCGTTTCAGATTCAGTACAGACGTGCCTCTGAGTGGACGTGTGTGTTCGTATTAAACAGGAGCCGGAGAAAAGAGAAAGAAAAAAGAATGAGTGTGTGTTTTTACTTATATATGAGTTTTGTAATTAGAGCCTTTTTGTCACTCGCATCTGGCAACCCAGACTTTCTCACGTCAGCGCTGAAGCTGAAACTCACAGGAGCACGAAGGAGACTTTAAACCCCCCTAAACCCCCGAAACTCAGACCAACGGCCAGCTGTGTGTCAGAGGAACGCTCCAGTTCCACTCTTCTCGCCGCTTCTTCACCTCGCCTGGAGCTTTGCACAGATCTTGAGGACTTGCAGTGAGCTTTATCTTTTCTTTTTCTTTTCTTTTTTCATAAATCAGAGTTTGTGTTACACTGATAAAAGAGCCTTCAGGAGGTTGAATGTGTTTTCCCGTGTGCACGTTCTCTGTTTTCCCGGTGAATTTCTCCGGAGAGACGAGACACGACTCCGGAGCTGAGGATTAAACGCGGATTGGTTCTGGGATCGAATCTCATGACCCTCCGGCCAGTCTTCTAGACCGCCGATTCACCACGTGCATGTCAGGAGGTTGTCGCGATGCTTTCTGGAGTAGAAGGATGCAGGATTTAACTAGCACATTCTTCGGCATCTTCATGAACCTCCAGGAGACGATATGAAAATAGAAGAAGTGGATTTTAGAGGACAAAGAACAGCTGGATTGTCTTCTAGACCAGTACCTCTTCTTGCGTTCCTCACTGCACTTTCTCATCTCTATGGACGTGTGTGATTTCCCTCACACCACCCTCACGCCCCCTACCCTTATACTGCGGCCATGTTGTCTCTGTGTGTCCTGTGTGTCGTGCTGGACGTGGGCGGGGCTCTGTGGGACTGGGTGAAGCCCAATCAGGTGGAGAGCGATTCGGATCGTTTTGGCGGTGTGTTTAAACCCAGACCTCCTCCTCACATCATCTTCATCCTGACTGACGATCAGGGCTTTAATGATATCGGCTACCACAGCGCGGAGCTCCACACTCCCACCCTCGACAAGCTGGCGGCCGAAGGAGTGCGACTGGAGAATTATTACGTCCAGCCGCTGTGCACGCCGTCACGCAGCCAGCTCATCACTGGCAGGTAACTTATAAACTATTTACGGCTAACTAAAGTGCTAGCATGCTAACAATGATAAACTGTATGTCTGTGCAGGTATCAGATCCACACGGGTCTCCAACACTCGATCATCCGTCCCCGTCAGCCCAGCTGTGTCCCACTGAACGTGTCCACACTACCGCAGCGTCTCCAGGAAGCAGGCTACTCCACCCACATGGTGGGAAAATGGCACCTGGGCTTCTACCGTAGACGCTGCCTCCCGACGCACCGCGGCTTCCACACCTTCTTCGGCTCACTGACGGGAAGCGTGGATTATTACACGTTTGACTCGTGCGATGGGAAAACTCTATGTGGCTTTGACCTGCACGATGGCGATTCGTTAGCGTGGAGCAAAGCAGGAAAATACTCCACTCACCTGTACACTCAGAGAGTGCGAAAGATTTTAGCAACACACGATCCGTCTCAGCCGATTTTCATCTACCTGTCCCTTCAGGCGGCTCACGCGCCTTTAAAGCCACCCAAGTCGTATATTTATCCGTATCGTACCATGGGGAATGTTCCACGCAGAAAATACGCAGCGACCGTGTCCATTGTGGACGAGGCGGTGCACAACATCACGTATGCGCTGCGCAAATACGGCTACTATCGCAACTCTGTCATCATTTTCTCTACAGATAACGGAGCTCAGCCGTTCACCGGGGGGAGCAACTGGCCCTTACGAGGGCGCAAGGGGACTTACTGGGAGGGCGGAGTCAGAGCAGTGGGGTTTGTGCACAGCCCACTAATACGCTACAAGCGCAGGATTAGCAAAGCGCTAATCCACATCACGGACTGGTTCCCGACTCTTGTACGTTTGGCGGGAGGGAACATTTCCCAGAATGAGAAGCTGGACGGTTACGACATTTGGCCCGTTATCAGCGAGGACAGAGCGTCTCCCAGGTATGAAATCCTACACAACATCGATCCTCTGCATCGGCGTGGGTTAGGGACGATGCAGGAAGGCAAGGGATTGTGGGACACGGCGGTCCAGTCAGCCATAAGAGTCGGAGATTGGAAACTTCTGACAGGAGATCCAGGTCACGGCGACTGGATTCCTCCTCAGGTGTTATCCAGCTTCCCAGTCGGATGGTGGAACCTGGAACGAGGGGACGTGGAAATGGAAAAGAAGTCGATTTGGCTTTTTAACATCACGGAGGATCCATGTGAGAGAAACGACCTGGCGGAGAACCGACCTGACGTGGTGAAGAAGCTTCTCCAGCGTCTGGCCTTCTACAACAGCACAGCCATGACAGTCTGGTACCCACCCGACGACCCGCGGGCCAATCCGCAGAACAACGGCGGGGCCTGGAGACCCTGGGTGAAAGACGAGGAGAACGAGGGGAACTGGGAGGGAATCTACTACAAACGAGGAAGGAACCGGAAAAGGAAGAAGTGCAGGCTCTGCAACGTCCAATCGTTTTTCAAGAAGCTCAACAAAAAGATCCTGGCCAATAAGATATGAGGAGATCCAAAACCTTCTCACCGAGATGTCACATCACTCTACACACACTTTATAAAGGAGGAAAGAACCACAACGGTGGATTTAACAAGCAGACCTGGAGCAGCATTCCTGTTGAAACCCATACAGACTCAAAGGTTCTGAAGGTTGTAGATCCTAAACATGTGGACATTTCATTATTCTATGAACAAATGCTTCCTGAAAAGGTTCATCTGGCAACATTTTTCTAAAACAAACGTTAAAGTTACCCAACTTTAAACTTCTACCAGAAAAAAGTGTAAGAATTCAGACTGGAGAAGCTCTGAATGGATTCACGAGGAACCCTAAAGAGAGACGAGTGCAGGTCCTGCACTTTACTATGAGGCTAGCGCTGCTAATAATAAACGCTAGCTACTAGTTTAGCATCAACCGCATAATCCTCACACGCTCATCTTAAAACACTTGAGAATGCAAAGTGTGTTTAATCAGGTTTGAAACACACACACACACACACACACACACACACACACACACACACACACACACACACACACATGCACACACACTCAGACTGAGATTGTTTCTGAAGGATGTAGTAAAAGAGGGAAAAAGTAAAAGGGTCGTGCTTCTCTCAGACACAGTGCTATGTGAAGACGAGGAAAAAACTAAACACACACACACACACATTCTTTAATGTGATATCATGTGGCTGTGACATTTTTTAGACTGTGGGCGTGGCCTTGTACATCCTGTGGGTGTGGCCTTCCTCTCTATCACACAAGGCTGTGTTTCTCAGAAGTTACATCACTGAAGGCATCTTAACAATTTTTGTAAGCACACACACACACACACACACACACGGATGAATCTTTAGAAGACTTTTTGTTATCTCAGTTCTAACAAAGGTTCCTCTCTCAGAGCAGCGGATCCAGAGACGAGGCGAGGGTCCGGGTCGGACTGTGACGTGCCTGTGATCAGACGTTTATTCTGAGCTTTAAACAAAACAGCTGGAGTTCAGGGTAAACACTGCATTTGTGCAGATGTTGACGATGAACTTTAGTGTTTGATCCTCCAGGTTACCGTGGAAACGTGACAAACCTGTAAAAGACCACAGAACAGTAAACAGTCCTGAAAAACTGTTTACGTGGAACGACTTTGTTTACTCAGTTGTGAAGAAATTAACCTTTATTCGTTATAATGAGACGAGGAGAAAGCGTCTGTTACTTATGTGAAGAAAAACTGTTTTTATTTCTTTTTTTATTGTTGTAACAGGAGTGTGTCTCCTTAACACAAAAACCTCTGTTTGCTCAAAGTACGGAGTTTACCGTGCAGAGACAGATTTACACACGTGTTTACATCATATTTACATCATCTACCTTTATAATGACGCGCTCCGGGTCCAGTCAGTGTTCTGGTTCTTTCCTGCGAACACTTCAGTGTGATTCCTCTGTGTTATTACTGACAGTGTGGAATAATGACATACATAATTATAATGAGAAATAACGAGCTCATTAATGCAGGAAATGGAGAGTGTGTGTGTGTGTGTGTGCTGAACCCGTTCATACCTGTGTGTGGTGAGAATTCTTGATGAGCGTTATGGCGTGTAGTGACATGCGGACCCGAGGAAGCCCGTGTAGGAGCTCGGTCATGACGCGACTCCTGTAGTCCATCAGAACCTCTTACATCACGACGCTGGTACTTGATTCTGGTACTGTGTTCTGCGTTCTGATTGGCCAGGAGGGATCGTGCAGAACAGAAGCTGTGCAGATGTAACTGACGAGTGTGACTGACATTCCACACCATTAAACCTCACGATGAACAGATTAAACACGTGTCTCTTCCTCATTTAATAAATCTAACGTCAGTGTGGTGCAGCATCCGCTCCAGCTTTCACTCAGGGTGGTTTAGAACACAGCCCAACTGTGTGTAGAGTTAAAGCAGGAACACGCGCACACACACACACACACACACACACACACACACACACACACACACAGAGGAATGTGGAGAGCAGCCGTGCCCCGTCCGTAAAACACATTTCCTGGAACCTGGACGAGAAAAAAATTAAGATGAACAGAGAGACAGAAAACTAAACTCAGCTGGAACAGAGACAGATGTCTCTCTCTCTGTCTGTCTCTCTCTGTCTGTCTCTTAGTCTATCTATTTCTCTCTCTCTCTCTCTCTCTCTCTGTCTATCTGTCTGTTCCGCCATCTGTTTGTCTGTGTATCTGTCTCTGTCTTTCTCTCTCCGTCTCTCTCTGTCTCTGCTTGTCTGACTTCATGACATTGTGTCTGTCTCTGTGTCTCCTTGACTCTAAACCCCTCCGTGTGCTCCCTCTGTAGTGCACCAGGTGATTAAACCCTGAGTGTGAGTCTCAGTGAGGTTGTGTATCTGCTGAGTGTCTGTTAGACCCGGTGCAGCGGCGCCTCCTGCTGGTGGAGCTGCAGAGTGAGCATTACGGCGGAGCTAGATGTACAGTCGGGTGTACAGCTAAAGCTAATTATTAATTACTCAGCAGGTGAAGAAGACTGGAGCAGGTAAATGCTAAACACAGGGTTGTGTGTAAAAGTTTGGGCACCTTTAATACAATGATACCCACAGAAGTAACACATGTATTATTATTATTATTTAATTAATTGCTAAATGAATTCACCAGATTAAAAAAATGAATGAAAAAAAGGACAAAAAGCATGTTTAAAAGTTTTGACACCCAGTTAGGTATTGCCAAGCAATAGAGGCGTGATCAGAATAATAGGCCGTTATTAATTCAGTCCATAGGTTGTGAAAGCGTGATTTCCTGTCCCTCGGTTCGTTTCCTCTGCCACCTCGGAGTAAATCGCTGCCACAGTTTCACCTTCGCTCCCATTCCTTTTTCTTTTTCTGCAAATGTCAACTTCTGCGTATAAGACGTCGATGGCCTTGAGGTCTTCACGGACAGAAAGAGAAAGAAAAATTAAAAGCTGCAAATATCTCTCATAAATCATTAATAATCATCATGATGAAGCTGTGTTTGTTTAGTTCAGAGGTATTATTATAATATTAAAAAATCTGTGTGTTAGCAGTTATAATTAGCTAGTCATAAAATTTAGTTAGAGTATTTCCAAGTGTGTAAGAAACTACGGGTTTATGTTTACTGCATCATTTCTTCATATTTCATTTTTTAATAAAAAGTTTGATTCACGCAGACAGCAAAACATATTTTTGTCACATATCTGAAGAAATGTGTAAAATCAGCATGAGTGCGTGGAGTTCTGTTTAATTTTCACTTTGCAGATTCATGACCTGTGGCTCGTTTAAATCCAGACGTATAAAGCCGATGTAGTGAAGCCTCACCAGGTGAGCGCTCGGGGGGTCGTGACCTTCTGTTCAGCGAGATGGTGATACAGCAGAGAGCAGTGACGAGGGTCAGGATCACCGCCAACGCTCCACACAGCAACAGGAACAGTTTACTGTCCACTACACACACACACACACACACACACACACACACACACACACACACACACACACACACACAGCACAGAGTTCACCCTAATCAGCCTTTCTTTATTCTCTCTCTGGAAGCTGAAGTTAAAATCACAGCTTGTCATATAACTTTAACCTTTCTGACATCTTCAGGAGTTTATACTTCTTTGCACTGGAGACTCCTTCCTTAAATGTTACATGAGCAAGTTTGTCCTTACAGAAAACTTCACCATGCAAACAATTTTAAATCGGATGAATATGAACAAACACACTTACGTATATTCACCTGTAATTTAATTTGTCAACACCTTCTAACCAATCGCAACCAATTAAGCTATTTTGTAAACATCATATTATATTTAATAGCATTAACGTCTCACCACAGATCTGCTCTTTCCCTGGTGTTGATGACGACTCGCTGTTTGTAGTCGAGGTGTTGGAAGAATGTGAAAAATCTGTGTGAGGAAAAGAGAGAGAGGAAATGTTATAATAATAATAATAATCTGCTTAGTGAAGATTTTAATATTACGGCGTGATACATGTTACATGGCCACTAGAGGGAGCGGAAAGGCTACAGAAATCAATTATTAAGCTCGGACAGGAAGTGATGTCAGTCTTTTGTGCGACTTTTTTGTGTAGTCTTTAAGTCTGTATCCAGGTATTAAAGACAACAAAGCAGAACCTCACAGATTTAGAGTTGATTTATTTTTTATTTCCTCTTTGGCTCTGCTATTTGTTCCGGATGTCTCTCACGTCTCTGAACATAAATTTATGATATTAAAGTTAAAATCTTCTCAGAAATTAAAAGGTGGAAGAGGAAATTGGAAATTTAACAATCAGCACCTTGATGATGAAACTTTCAGCGCCACTCCACATGAAATTGCAAAGAGTGTAAGAGTGGAGGAGACTAACGTACTGAGCAAACTGAAACACCTGATGAGTTTCGCCCCTTACACCAGAAGGGGATTAGTTTACAACTCGGACCTGATTAAAGGTGTGTGGAATTGGAGAAAGGTGTCTTAATTAGGCCTCATTAGGAAAAGAGAAACTATAAAAGAAAGTGATCGTCCTCTCTTCAGATTAATGGTGTGTTTTGCACAGAGTCAGTAGAACCTCGAGTCAGTAGAACCTCATGCTCTGTCTCGTCCTTTTATTAGAATCTGTACAAGTCCAAATTTAATCAGAACGTGTGATCTGATTATTTTATGAAATGTTTATAGCGGTCCTTACTCAGATGGAGAAATCAGACCGTGATGCAGACATATCACTCTTCTCACTGAGACGTCCAGATCACCGGGAGTGATGGTCCAGATCATCTTCTCCTCAGAATTTTGTCAGCGTTGCTGTGATGTGATTAAAGTTTAATGATAAAGAAAAGGAGCTGATGGAGAGTGAAGTAGGAGGAGGGAATCGACGTGACCCCTGGACGTGTAAATCTGCCTCTATACCACCACAAAAGTTCCCAGTTGGAGAAGGAGTGTGTTAATCACTGGTTTTGTTACAATCTGCATTGTATTAGATCACAGAGGTGTGTAACAACGAGTTACATTTACTACGTTACATTTACTTGAATAACTTTTTAAAAAAATGTTCTTCTCTAAGTAGTTTTACTGCACCAGACTTTTTACTTTAACTTGAGTAGATTTGTGAAGAAGAAACGCTGCTCTTACTCCGCAACACTCGGCTTCACTCGACTCGTTACTTTTCTAACCGTTTATTCTCCACATGCAGCCGGTGGATCTACCACATGACTGTTCCACCAATCAGACGCAGCAACAATAACCACATGTAGTCACATGACCACATACAAACTGGTGGCATAGCGGGAAAAAATCTTCAGCCGCGGCAGACAGCGAATGAAAACATGAAATGATCAGAGGCGTCTGTCTCCAACGCTACGACAGGAGAGGACGAACACCGCCGACCTCGTATACAAGTCAACTTCATACTGCGGTGTCTCTGTCTGACAAAACACACACACACACTTATAAACACATATAAACACTCAACATCTAACCTGAGGAAAGGAAGTTTGTCGTGGTAAGTTTAGCTGTTTCATTGAATGTTGAAATGTTAGCATATATAATTATTTAAAAATAATAATAATTCAGACATTGTGATTGAAACAGTTATTCAGTAGTTGGGTATCTTTTCACCAAATACTTTTTACTTGAGTAATATTATTTATAATATATATAAGTACAGCTACTCGTACTTGAGTAAGATTTTTGCCTACACCTCTGTTAGATCGTGCGCTCCACAGCGTTTGAAATCGTTTGTCCATCATTGTTCCTGCTTCCCTCAATGACTATCGCCCTGTAGCCCTCACCTCAGTAGTGATGAAGTCCTTTCTAAATGACCAACGGCTTTCACATTTCTAAGGTCACGGGCGGTCGTGTAAGCATTTCACTGCATATCGTACTGTGTATGACTGTGTATGTGACAAATAAAAATTTTATTTGAATTTGATTTGAAAAGCTTGCACAAGGAAACCTGATTAAACATTCTGCTGCCCTCTTGAGCACACTATGGGTAACTGCATGAGGAAAATGGCTACAAATCAGCATTTTTCTGTTTCTTACAATTTCATTATAGGATTCGTGGGTAATGTTCTGAAATAAGCAGAACGGATTTTGTTTCCAAGTGTTAGAGCTTTAAATATTACTATCGGTATCAGAAGTATTAAATGTGTTTAAGCTAAATTTTATTATAAAAGTGTTTTATGAACTCTGTCTTTTTTTTTTTTTTTTTTAGATTTTTTAAATAGCATCTCACATTTTCAACACAGTTGATGGTTTAAAATTTTTAAATATCTCGTGACTTTAAGCCATTTTTGCAGGGTGTCTGTTAAGCTGTCACACGTCCAGCAGTAAGCTCTGTTAACCTACAATATCGGCCACGCCCACGGTTTTACTCCAGTTTTTATCTATTTATGATTTGTCATGCCTGGTGCATGCGGCATGTCAGCTACCAGTGTTGTGCAGAAACGTGCTTCATTAAAGGCGACGGTTTTTGGTGAACTGTACTGATCAGTTTGCACATAAAGGATGTGAATGTGAGTGTCGTTAACATCCAGAGTGATAAACGCAAAAGGCACATAGACAAAGACATGTGAAGGTGAGTTCAACAGCCTCATTCCTTCATTAGCACGTGATCGCTAATGTTACTTGAACTAGCGGGCTAGCTGCTACTCCGTACTGAGGCCGCGTGTGATGGGATTAGACTTCCTGTTTACGCGGGTAAAGTTTTAATAGAACAGAGAAAAGACCCCATGAGCTGCATGATGCTAATGATGGAACAGAACAGAATAGAACACGACTTTCATCTTACTCTTACAGTTTCTGCATAAAGGTGGCGGGTGGGCGGGTGGGAGGGGGTGGGGGGATGTTGGCGTTCTGGTATCATTCTGTACTGAACATTAGAAGAAATGTGTTACACTGCACTTTAATCAGACAGTCAGAGACTCAGATTCTCAGTAAAACACCTGAGTGTGAGCTAGTGCATTAATGTGTGTGTGTGTGTGTGTGTGTGAACTGAACTGTGAGCTAGCGCTTGTGGAGTGTGAGCTTACATAAGCGCTGTGTTTGTTCTGACTCTGTCCCTCAACTTAACACCTGAAGCCTCTAAGTGTTATATTTCTACATTTATGTTTATTTAAGACCACAGATTAGCACATTAGCGTCCACAAGGTTGTGGCTGTTCCTCTCTCTGTTGGAAAAGTACTAGCTCTCTCTCTCTGTGTGTGTGTGTGTGTGGAGATGATATAAACATATCTTCAGATAAAGCAGACATGGTGGAAATATTGATGTGATTATTTTTTACAATCTCTCTACAGTCCGCTCTGTTTTCTCCCTCAGCACTCAGCAGTTTTACAAAAATGTGCAAAAATGTTGCTCAGATTTTCTCCAAATATCCTAAGCTAAGTTAGCCTTCTCCTCTGCATACAGTACAATAGCTAGCTGTTAGCATGCTAGTTTAGACAATAGCTAGCTGTTAGCATGCTAGTTTAGACAATAGCTGTTAGCATGCTAGTGTAGTGATGCTGACCGCAGTGAGACAAATATATGGTTATTAAATGTATTTCTAAACATATTTAACTCTTTTAAGCATTTTTTATTCTTTAGCAGGTAATTTTGCTAATCTTAAGCAGTTTTACACACTTTATTATTTAAAAAAATAAAAATAAACAAATTCATCTGACAATAGAATAAGAAAATGTAAGGCTTAAAAATGGTAAAATATATCCAGGAATAAGTTTAATATTATATTTAGTTTATTGTCATCATAAAAATAAGTAGATAAACCTGATTAGAGTTAAGATCGCTTCACAAGTGTATTTATTTCCATTTCTGAGCTTCATGTCTTTGGGTGGAATTTCGGGTGTGAAGGTCACGCTGCTGTTTCTCAGTCAATTTTATTTGTCATAAATCTATTATATATCAACTGTATTCAGTGTAACTCTAACACACACACACACACACACACACTGCACTGTCTGGTCTCAGCGGTAAACTCTGTCCTGTCCTGCATCATAACTCATTATAACAATCTAATGATAATGCGCAGGATGAAACTGCAGACTGTGAAGTAAATAAAAATAAATAAACAGTGAGAAGAGCAGCAGTAACTCACCGCACCACGCCGCTGCCATCAGGACCGGGAACATCACACACACCATCACAACATTCACACACTTTATTATACAGGGGATAAAAAACAAATTAATTAAAAATTAATAATATTTAATAATAAAATTCATGAATGAATGAATTATAATTATGGCATAAATACTTTTCTTTAATAAACACGTTCATCAGTGTCTCGTCTCACGTCTGTACATTTACACAACACACACCCGAAACCTCCTGAGGTGTATCCTGGAATTGTTTTTTGGTAATATGACCAGAGCACATTATAACACACATTTAAATTAATTAGAAAGTTAGTTACTAAGAAGTAAAATAAATGAATAAATAAATTAACCAAAATTAAAAAAAAAAAAAAGTATATAAAACTACATCATTCTCTCCTTTTATCCATTTTGTTTTCTTTATTTCATCCATTTGTCTACTTATTCATGTATTTCTTTATTTCTCTTGAAGGTCTGCCTTTTCATCATTATTTGTTTCCTTATTTGTTACTTTTTTTTCTTTCCTTCTCTAATTCTTTCCTGTTCATTTTTCTGATTAGTTTGTTTGTTCATTGGCTGGTTGATTTGTCTCGTTCTCGCCTTTTTCTTTCTTGTTTATTTGTCCTTTCTTTCACTCTTTGTATCTTCATCCTCATTTTTTCTGATATTTTTTCACTTCTTACTTACTTAACATTTTCTTTCTTTCTTTCTTTCTTTCTTTCTTTCTTATTGTGTCTCTCTGTGTATATTTACTGTTTTGTGTCCTTCAGTGTTGTCTCTGCACCACTTGTCCCTGCTGAACATAGAATAAAATTATTAAAGAATTACAGAATTAAATCTCACCTTGTTGTGTTCCACTCTCAATATTCTGCCCTGGAATTATGTGTGTGTGTGTGTGTGTGTGTGTGTGTGTGTGTGTGTGTGTGTGAATAGAAGATGATCTGAAGGTGATGTGAAACTGATGTGAGTTGAATTTAATCTTCAGGTGGTTTGGTTTCGGAGAAGTGATCTGATGTCTGCGTCATGCTGCTGTTTTTTATAAACACAACAGGAAACAGTGTGTGAGCTTTTGTTTGCGTTTTTATTTGTCTAAACATCAACATTATAAAACACTTTAACACGTTACAGTTAAATATTGTGTGGATGAACTGAATCTCCAGAAAAGTGAAGCTATGAAAGCAGGTCCAGGTTTATCTCTTGAGAAAGACGTACATTAGCCTGCTGTCTGTCCTGGCACCTTGGTGATGGAATAAACTTCCAAAAATAAAAAATAAAAACTCTTCGCCCACAGTGAGTGACTGATGTTACGTCTAGTTAGTCACCCAGTAACCCAGTGTAAGGATCTGTTTAATATTGGAACAAAGCACTTTTGTAAGTCGCTCTGGATAAGAGTGTCTGCCAAATGTCTAAATGTTTAATTATGATGCTGGTTTTACCTTATTTAATGAATATCTTTTAGATGAGGCTTGAGTAACATGAACAAACAAACAAATAAACAAACAAACAAAAAACTCTTAACAAGTCACCATACAGCATTATCATAAATATTATTTTATAAATTCTCATAATAATAATAATAATAATAATAATAATAATAGTAATCTGATAATGTGTTTTTTTATTCAATTATTATAAAAAATACTTTCTTTTTTTGTTATTATATACACAGTTAAACCTTGGATTGCGAGCATAATTGATTCTGGAAGCGTCCTTGTACAGCACACACTATATCAACACACTGTCAGGGATCACCCCTAGAGGGCGCTGTGCGCCCGAAGACTCAGTATTTGTGTTTTTGTAGTTTTTGTTTTTTCTTGAACTCATTTACCCAGAATGCACCTCGGTCAGGTGATGGGAGTGCTCATCTGAACCGAGGTAGCTCATTAGTTTCTTTAATAGCTGTTTGTGATGTTAAACTGAGTCTTACATTGGTTCTATAAAGTGGGCATTTGTTTTGTGTTGTTTTGGTTCTGTTTTAGTTGGCATCTGTTTTGTGGTGCTGTTAAGTTTATATCTGTTTTAATTAAGTCCCTAGTCTGTTTTGATATCTGTCTGTTTTCCTAGTCTATTATGAATGTTCTGTTTGAAACACGCTTCAGCGAAAAGCCAACTTCCTTTGTTCATATTTTGTTTTGTTTAATAAAAAGACTTTCACTCGCTCACCTCTGCATCTATGCCTCACCCACAATCCCAGAGCTCACAGGCCAACATACTGTACTATCATGACACACACTCGTATATTAAAGCAAAGTTCCCCATAAGAAATAATGGAAACTCAGATGAGTCGTTCCACAACCCCAAAATATTCATATAAAAATAATGAATACAAAATATTTAAAGTAAAAATAAAACAAATTAACCTGCACTTTACCTTTGAAAAAAATCGTGATTGAGACCAGAGAGAGGAGTGGGGGGGGGGGGGGGGGGGGGGGGGGGGCC
>JAQQZT010000011.1:27061399-27071781 GCA_030068275.1 Clarias platycephalus | reverse complement strand
ACAGTTTCATCATCATGGAGCTCGATGGGTTTTACAAACACACTCGACACGATACTGTTCTTGTAGGAACCGTTCCAGAACAGCTGAGCTTCTTAAACTGACTGATGTCGTTGTTACTTAATTACCTAATTCCATATGCATTATTCCATAGTTTTGAAATCTCCAGTATTGTTGTAGAATGTAGAAAATAAATCACTAAACAAAAACAAAAAATTGCAAGTGATCCCAAACTTTGGAGCGGGAGTGTGAATCTAATAATGAGATAATTTTTTTTTTTTTTTTAAAGATTTTTAAGAACTTTATGATGATTCATAATTAATTATTCTCCCTTTTCTTGTCTATGTGTGTGTGTGTGTGCGATCAGATGTAGTTAATTATTAATGTAGTTAATTATTTGTAATAATTGGATCATAAGCAGTATTCCGCCATATTCCGACGTCTCTCTCTGGTCCGACACCAGCTCTGGGTCTGTGTGTGTGTGTGTGTGTGTGTGTGTGTGTGTTTTGCCTTAGACAGTGGTGGTTTTTAGATATATATAGTGTAAAGTGATTGGTTAGTAAATCATGAGCCTTCTATAATTGTTATAGTTATTGATCATCAATCACCTCCTCATCATCCTGCTTCTGTAAATATGAGCAATGTGCAACAAAATATAAGCGGTCTAAAGAGGGCGCTGTGGAGTTCATAAAAACAGCAAACTTTTCTGAAAGAAATTCAGGTGCAGGGCTGATGTGCACAAACATAACTAAGGTTGTTGTTATTAAACTACACAGCGCAGTATATCATGAATGATTTTAGCTCTGATGCAGAGAAAGAGGCATGACTCCAGATAGATAGAGAGAGAGAGAAAAAGAGGGAGAGATGAAAGGATCTACTGAACCGAGGTGGAGGTGTTCAGTGTCTGGTAATTGGGTGCCAGTAATGTGTCGGGCGGTTTTCATCACGCTTTACAGGTCTTTCCTTTCTGACACCATGGAACACACGGCTGTGCGTCAGCATCAGTGCTATGGAAAAGCCCTGAGCATATGGCAATGGAGCGGGGCAGCTGCACACAACACGGCCGGAGTCTTTCAGCCTTATGCAGAAGTCAGGAGAGCATCAAAGGACACCAAAGATGATTTGTTTTTCTGCTCACAGACAGTGAAGAAGACAGGTCCCACTTCACTGCCACAGATGAAGGCTTGGCACGCTTCACACTTCACTCTGCCGTCTAGCACACACTGCTCCATCCACCTCACCCAACTTAACCTTCTGGAGAAAGGGTTTCAGCTGGAAGCCATCATCCGAGACTCCAGGGTTTCACCACTGAGTTACTGGCAACCACCCAGCTTCAGAAAGCCAGCACTACCCCACTCCCCAACCTGTGGTGTGATGCCCATAGTCTGCTAAATTCAAGCTGGCAGGTGACACTGATGCCTACATCTCCACATTTGAAAGAACTGCTCATCAAGAAGCATGGACCCATGAAGATTGGACCTCATCATTGCCCCACTGCCCTTTGGAGAAACACAGATGTAGGGCAACTACACCATCTCACCAGCAGAGGCTGCTGAAGATGTAAAGTTAAAAGCCAAAACATTCACCAGCTCGGACTGTTACCTTGCAGCGCTGCAGTGTTCCAACAGACTTCCATCAGCTTGGCATATCTCGACACCTTGCTCAGTATCACCAGCTATAGCTGGACTGGCTGACATCAGAAGAGCTAGTAGAGCAGGTGGTGATGAGTAAGTTCCTGCAGGCCCAGATCCCCAGAAGTGAAGTAAGCCATGGGTACGTGCTTCTCGTACTGTGTACAAGAAATGGTTGTCACCCTGAAACAAGACATGGAGGAAAAAAGAGGAAGAGAGCAAGGAAGAATGCCACAAGTGTAACTGTAAATGTGCGGTCCAGGGGAACTGGATAAACTCCTGATGATAGGGAGGAGATCGTCCTGGCCTGGGGATCCGACCCTGGCACAGACACAGCAGCACACTCCTGAAAAATGATCGTCATTGTCTCAAAGTTTCACTCGAATGCTCTGAAAGAGGACGTGACAGATGACTTCACACCAGCCAGGCATCACAATGCTAACGCTTCTCCTCTCCTCTACAGACACAGTCAGGGCTGGAGGTCACGTGGAGATGCAGCGATACACAGGTAGACAGACAGACAGACAGACAGACAGACAGACAGACAGGAACAGGTAGGGAGCGATAAAGACAGAAAGAAAGTCGGGCAGACAGACAGACAGACGTACTAAGAGTGTGACAAAGAGGGAGAGGAAAACAGGTAGACAGACAGACAGAAAAGCAGACTGACGTACCTACAGACAGGCAGACAGACAGACAGGCAGACAGACAGAGAGGTAGACGTAATAACAGCTTTGATCATTAATGTGAAATATAAAATGAATATCTCTACCTCATCAGTGTCTTATCAGTGAAGATAAGGAGAAGGAGATATTAAACTGATGTGTGTGTGTGTGTGTGTGTGTGTGTGTGTGTGTGAGAGATAGAGAGTGTGTGTGTGTGTGTGGCACTCCGGAGCGTATATGTGTGTGTGTGTGTGTATCAGGGAAATCATGCTAACAACACAAATCTAACAAAGATAAAGACAAAAGAAAAATCTCTCACATCTAAAGAAAGTGTGTGTGTGTGTGTGTGTGTGTGTGAGTGTGTGTGTGTGTGTGTGAGTGTGTGTGTGTGTGCGTGTGTGAGTGTGTGTGTGTGTGCGCACACATTTCTCCATTTGGATGTGTGGTGGCTCGTTTATCCAAAGGAACGGAGGAAGGAAGAGGAGGAGGAGGAGGGATGCAGTTACCATGACAACGTGGCTGTGTATGGAGTGAGCGATGTGATTGGCTGAGACGGACAGAGCGCCGCGCTGCAGGAAAAAAAACACACCGGAGAAAAAGCCGCGTAGATCAGGATCGCACTTTCTTCTGTTCCAGAAACAGCAGGCTTCCCATCGGCATCCTCTTCCTCAACACACACACACACACACACACACATATACGCTCCGGAGTGTCACACACTCTCTCTCTCTATCTCTCTCTCTCTCTCACACACACACACACATACATACACACACACACACACACACACCACCTGGATCCAGCATGGCAACCATCACCTGCACTCGCTTCACTGAGGAGTACCAGCTCTATGAAGAACTGGGCAAGTAAGTCACATTGTAATCTTTTACACACACACACACACACACACACACACACACACACACACACACACACACACACACACACACACAATCTGAAATGTATTTATATAAGCTGAAACTATTTTTATTTTTATAAAATACTATATGTGTAAATTTTTCTGGATTAAAGAAACTCTGTGTGTGTGTGTGTGTGTGTGTGTGTGTGTGTGTGCGTGTGTGTGTGAATTTATTATATATATATATTTTAAAAACACGTATAAGCATTTCTTTTTTTTAATCGTGTAGATTTTCAAGCTGCACTGAACAATGTCTGTTGTGTTGTTGTTGTTGTTGTTGTTGTCTTGTTGTGAGTGACATCATCACCTGTTCTGCTCTGATCTCTATGTACAGATAAATGTAGAATGCTATTTGCAATATTGTCTCAGTCTGGATCTGAAACAGGAAAACAATGTAACACTCGTCGCTTTCACTGCAGCCACACACACACACACACACACACACACACACACACACACATACACACACACACACACACACTGTTTTAACATGAGAATAAAAGACAAAAGGTCTAAGTACACACTCCAGAGAGAGAGAGAGAGCTGGGACTCGGGTTTTAATAAAACTCGGTAAATAATGCAGTTTACACGGAACAAACTTCCAGCTTCTCTACAGTATAAAAGGAACACGAACACACACCGCCTACAAAGTCACTGTGGTGGAACCGTCCTCAGTACCTTTAGTACCTTTAGGGCCGTTAGTACCGTTAGTACCCAAGAACTCGATCAGTGATTAGGACCTGAAGGATCCCGGGGCTGCGATCACACCGAGTTCTGTTTTAAACATTAGAGAAGAATTCGGACCTGAACAGAGTCAGAGTCACTCCGAGTGTGTCAGTGGGGTGAGGCCGAGACACACACACACACACACACACACACACACACACACACACACACACACACACACGGGAAGTATTTACAAATTGTTATAAATGTTTATTTAGGAGCCCTGGGAAATGATCCACTGTAAGAGAATGTAAACGTGTTTATATCATTAGAAGAGAAAAAACTTAGCTTTGATCATCTGCAAAAGTAAATGCACCCTGTACATTTGGCTAAAGGAAAGACTGGTCCCCACACTTTATGCCCCGCCCCTTTGTTCCCGCCCCCTGTCGAGCCTCCCCGAACTTAAAGGTGGAGTTAAAGGGAATGAAACATCGTGGACACAAACTTATTGATGAGGATAATTACAGTTACAGATGGTAACGATTTCATGTGAAACACGTAAATGAAGAGTTGAGAAAACCGAGGAGGTTTTTGGCGTCCACGTTACCGCATCTGCGCGTCAGTGGGTGTTTGATATGTTAAAGGTTACATCTGTTCCTCTCCCGAAAGTCTCACAGACTACTGAGTACCTCGAAGAACGGCGTACCGCACTGCATCCTTCAGCTTGTTCTGCTGTTTATTCTGTTGAATTTCCTGAAAGTCTTCTTCTTTTCACTTGGCCGTGATCCCTTTTCCCTGCGAGCGGCACATCTGACCATTTGATCCATAAGATCTGGCACAGGCTTTACACCGGATGTTGTTCCGCTTCCGTACGTCTCAGAGGTTGCTCGAGGACCCAACCGTGGCGACCAGCAGTGGTGGGGCTTAAACCCCTCACCCTCTGATCAACCGCCTGAGCCACCACTGCACCACTTCCTAAAAGCCTTCAGTATCAGACATGTTCTACCCCACTTCATTTGTAGACTCCAAATTGACCCTGACTCCACCCTAAACTCATTTTGACTCCACCCCAAATTGAGCCTGCTGAGGAGTAACATGAGCTGACAGCCAATCAACTGAGTTTATTAAAACAAATGAAAGGTGTGTCTAGTGTGAGTGAATCAGACCAACCTCAGTGTTCCTGGCGTGTTCTTCTCCAAGGAGACGTCTTTCAGTGCTTCAGTGTCACTGATGGAACAGACTTCAGATTGATGTCTGACTTCTAAACATTTTAAACCAAGGGAAGATCACAGAAGATGTCCTGACACATCAGTGTGTGTGAAGTTCACAACAGGCCACAAGACAGGATTCTGGAAACACTCATTAATTACTAAAAAGCCTAAAAAGAGTATTTAATGAACCAGTTTATTTTGACAATTCAGGGTTAAATAAAATTCAGCAACAGAAGTTTCCAGCTTGAAGAATTGCGTCAGGAGGAAACTGGGCAGCTCGTGTTCCCGAGATCGGGAGTGTGATGGGAAAAGTGTGTAGAGCTTCAGGAAAATATCTGTTTAAAATCAGTCTAAATCTAATCACTTATTTATTAATTACTCTATATTATTTATATTAAATGTGATGTTTTTAAACATTCATCTTCTTTAAATATCGCAGAAAGCTGATTTTATTTAATTACACCGATTTCAGATTTTGTTAAAATAGAAAACTCGCTGCGTTTATTCCATTTCTTTACTCTATTGTTTAAATTCTTTTCTAATATTTTCCTATTAAATTCATAACATTTCTTCTCATTTTATTTTAATGTGTAGATTTTACATCAGTTTAATTCAATTCAATTTTATTTATATAGCAGTTTTTAACAACAGTCACTTTCTCAAAGCAGCTTCACAAAATGAACAGGAGATTACGGAGACGTGTAGGAGAAAGTAAACGTGTATAAACATGTTTTTTTCATAATTTTACGTGAGATATTTGGTTATTTTATAATCTGTAGGGCCGTGCGCCTCCTCAATCTCTTATATTCAATAAAATATGGAAGAATATCAATATTTAAATATGTAGCTAATAATTCTGAAATATAATATAATAATAATAATAATAATAATAATAATAATAATAATAATAATAATAATAATAGCAATAATTTAAACAAATGATTATTATTATTATTATTATTATTATTATAACAGCAATAATAATGGTTTAAAATATAATATTTTCTTTTAATAGTATTATATAACAACATGATAATTATGATTTATTATTTATTGCAGCTCAGAGGGAAACGGTTTCAGAGCCGTCAGTTTGCTTTCTCACCCACACCGTACTGCATTAGTGTGTGTGTGTGTGTGTGTGTGTTCAGTACAGGAGTTTGTGTAACACCTCCACACACACTGAGGCTTTAGACCCCGACTGGCCCTTTTCCCACTGCACGACTCCCACACACACTCCCTCACACACTCCACTCTGTTCACAGTGTGTGTGTGTGTGTGTGTGTGTGTCTGTGGGCAATCAAAGCCAAGCTGCTTATATAATAGTGTTTGGAGGAGGCAGTTGAGCGCAGGCTGAGATATTTTGCACACAAGGACATGATACACACCGGCTCCAATTAACAACACACATAAATTAGCATTATTAGCATATTAGTCTAATTTTTAAATTTATTTTTGCAATAAATGCTGCGTTTAAAATAAACCGTTTGAGCCGAGGGTGGAGACGGCGCTCTGTAGCGCGCTCTGCAGGAGGGGAGACGCCGGTGCTGCTGGTTTGTTCCGTCTGAGTGGCGCGTGAACAGATTGCTGGCGGTATAATTGGCCCCAGAACGAGAAAAGGACTGACAAATTTACCTGCCGTCTGTGTCCATCATTACACACACACACACACACACACAACGATCACGCTGCTGCGGCGCTCAGGATCAAACACACTTCCTTTTATGAAAACAATATTAAGGTGGACGTGAGAAGGAAGGTGAGATCACATCAGGACAGGAAATGAGAGAACGCCAGCGCTAACGGCCTTCACGCGGAGCTTCACAGAGCCGTATAACGCCCAGGGTCCGGAGACACACACACACACACACACACACACAAACACACACTCCTGTTTAATGAGTTCAACACAAACCTCACCTTATTTACTGATTTATTTTTTCTTAAAGTTTCATCATTTACTAAAACATGAGCTTCTGCTGCTGATCCACTCATTATTGCTGTGTGTGTGTGTGTGTGTGTGTGTGTGTGTAGAGCAATTACATCATTTCCTGACATAAATATTATGTATATATTTAAACCATAATATATTGCATATCTTCTAAACACAGAAGTGTACGTGTGTTTCCGCGCGCGGTGCGGTGTGTGATGTAAAGCGAGCGCTCTCGGTTCTCAATCCTGCTCCTGAAGAACCACCTGAGGTTCCTCAGGAGAACCCTGACGGACGCTTGGCTCTAAGTGTGGCTTCATATGCATGTGAAGATGAAGGTGATATTTTTATGGTTTAATGAGGTGCTGGTGTACTGGGAGCTCTGGAGGTCCCTCAGACTCCTCATGTCTACACACCAAACAACACACACCAACAGACCCCCCCCCCCCCCCCCACACACACACCCCAAACTGTAAAGATGTCAGGACGAGTGACGGAGCTCTTTTAGGTCACTTCCTGATTTAGATCAGGATTTCTGGCCCTGCAGCGGTTATTCATTTGTGATCCGCTAATAAAAGTCTCTTCGAATTCCTTCCGCGTGTTTATATTTAACACATCACGTCACGTTCCGTCTGGATCTCACACGTGAATATGGGTTAAAGAATAAATATCAGTTCATTCAGCATTAAATCTTCTAGTTTTATCATAAATGGTTTATGTAGAAGGGAACCTCAGAGAGAACCTCAGAGAGAACCTCAGAGAGAACATTAGAACTTTGCTTCTGCATCAAGCTTCACGTGAGCTCGGATCGCTCTGCAAATGGTTGTTATAATAACCTCAAGTAACGTTGTGTACTTTATAACACAGACCATCTTTTAAAAGTGATTTATCCAAAATACATTTAATAAATAAATATTCTGTGATTGAAATATAAAGACGATCTTTAAGCTGTTTGAAGTCGATTCATTTGGATTCCTTCGAATCTTCACAAACGCGCGGGTCATTAATGTGACTCAGTTTCCCGCTGATGTGAACAGAACTTTTGAGAATTGGACTCAGGAGTCGGTCTGATCTCATCACCAGACCTCCACAAGCTGCAGGTTCAAACCGAAACCTTTACATTTGTCTCCTGAGCTGAAGACGAGCGTTACTGTGTGGTTCAGAAACATGCCAGTTTATAGATGCGTCACACTTGCAGGATTTCTGCAGCCTCTTTCAGCCTACACACACACACACACACACACACACACACACACACACACACACACACACACACACACACACACATTTCAGAGGCTCTTACCAGGAAACACTTTACAGAAGAAGCACACAGCACCGAGTCTGACAGCTCTGTATTTAACCAGCTTTTATTATTTGTCTTATTTTAACATTCATTTTATATACTATATATATATATAAATATTTATGCATAATAATTATGCATTTTAATAATATTTATATGAAGGCCCTTTAGATCTTTCCGTTTCTAAGCGTGGTTATGGTGCATGTAAGAAGGTTAGACCTACAAACCTCTAAACTATTCCTGAGAAAATCTGGATCTTAACAATATAAGAATTTTTTGTCTCAGTTTAGGAATATTTCCGTGTCCTGCAGGTTCTCATCAGAACTTCACACACACTGATGTGTCAGGACATCTTCTGTGATCTTCCCTTGGTTTAAAATGTTTAGAACTCAGACATCAATCTGAAGTCTGTTCCATCAATGACACTGAAGCACTGAAAGACGTCTCCTTGGAGAAGAACACGCCAGGAACACTGAGGTTGGTCTGAGCTGGTCAGGAGTTCCAGAGCAGGAGATAATGAACTGATGGAGAAATGAGAGCATTGCTGTGTATTTGCTTCCTGCTGCAGGAACAGGAGGTCAGTGGAGTCAGGGACCTCAGGAGTCAGTTCTTCTGCCTCAAGTCCATCACTTATCTTTGGGATCTTGGTTAAGGACGTGATGTCAGAAAGAGGAGGGAGTTCTTTAATAAATCTGATATGAAATGTTGCTAAAAGTTCCTATTTATTTGCTTGAAATTTCACAGGGGAGCGTTTTCGGTGGTGCGCAGGTGTGTGAAGATCCTCTCAGGGCAGGAATACGCTGCTAAGATCATCAACACCAAGAAGCTCTCAGCCAGAGGTGGGTGTCCCTCTGTACACAGCTACACACTTCCTCATGTAGTCACCAGCTGCGTAGTTCAGCTAACGTTAGCGGGAACCTGATCATGGTTGTCATGGTAATGTTGAATTATACCGGGCCGGGCTTTTATAAATGTGTGTGCGTAAATCGAGACTCAGTAGCATGTAGCTACTTTTAGTGATGTAAGGCTAGGAGGCAGGTGGACATGTGGGTGTTTCCTAATTTGCATATTCATGGTTTTTCATGCATATTAATAGATCCTGGTATGTTTAGTCAATTGTTGTGCAATAACATGGGAAACAGTTCCATGTTTATTATTTCATTTTATTTTACTGATTGTAATTGTTGTGCTATAAATGTGTGTCTGTGTGTGTGAGTGTGTGTGTGTGTGTGTGTGTGTTATGTCAGCAGACAGAGCTAAAAGTTGAAAGCAAGGCTCAGTAACACACTCCGTAGCACTGAGTGTGTGTGTGTGTGTGTGTGTGTGTGTGTGTGTGTGTGTATGTGAGGCGGGGGTGTGTTTTCTCTTCATGAGTTTTGCAGTAATGTGGTGTTTTGTTGGAAAGGCGAGGTGAAATACACCAGAGGCGTTCCACTTCTCCTCATCTCACACCTCCTACACACTCTCGGCCAGCAAAGCTCGGATATCTCTCTGAACGATACAGTACCCACACACACACACACACACACACACACACACAGCACAAGCACTGTGGTGAATATTTCCTGCTGAACTAAAACAGGGTGCCATTATTTTTAGCATATTGGTAATATTGGAGCTTTGGTTCCTCTCTGTGTTTGGACCCTAAACTGTTGGCTATAAACTTCCGCTACATGTTACATACAGTAGCTTCATGTGCTACTAAAAATCAATTCACAATTCTGTAATGTTTAATCGAACCGCATTTCGCTTTGATTATCGTTTCCGTACGTTTATGCAGCGTCACAACGTTTATTTTCGCCCAGAGATCATGAGGATCTTGTACTGATGATGTGAGAGTCAGACCGCTGTGTAAAGTCTCCAGCACGTCCCAAAGCCTCCCACTGGGGTTAAAGGTCATGTGTGTAAATGATGTCTCAGGAGTACGTCCTGGAATACGGCCGCGTCATCAGAGAAGAAGAAGAAACCCTCCACTGATGTGATCCTCTGGTGATTCGGTACATTCAGGTGGTCAGCTGACTTCATTTTATTGCCCCATAACGTTACTGAGTCTCGACCTGATC
>JAQQZT010000011.1:27022355-27032355 GCA_030068275.1 Clarias platycephalus | reverse complement strand
CTGATTCACGCCTGACACGCCGGCCTCCCAGGAACTCCTTTAATGTCCCAAAAACTTGGAAATGTCTTGGAGCATCAATCAAAGATCACTTTTACGCCTTCATTCACTTGAAATTTCCATCCCAGTTTGACTTAAACACCCTTTATAGACAGATAGATGGAAATGTCTTTGCTCTTTGCCCCCACACACCTTTAAAAGTGGAGTGATGTGGAGTGATGTGGAGTGAAGTGGAGTGATGTGGAGTGATGTGGAGTGAAGTGGAGTGATGTGGAGTGAAGTGGAGTGATGCGGAGTGATGTGGAGTGATGCGGAGTGATGTGGAATGATGCGGAGTGATGCGGAGTGAAGTGGAGTGATGCGGAGTGATGCGGAGTGATGTGGAGTGAAGTGGAGTGATGTGGAGTGATGTGGAGTGATGCGGAGTGATGTGGAGTGATGTGGAGTGAAGTGGAGTGATGTGGAGTGAAGTGGAGTGAAGTGGAGTGATGCGGAGTGATGCGGAGTGATGTGGAGTGATGCGGAGTGATGCGGAGTGATGCGGAGTGAAGTGGATTGATGTGGAGTGATGCGGAGTGATGTGGAGTGATGCGGAGTGATGCGGAGTGATGCGGAGTGAAGTGGAGTGATGTGGAGTGAAGTGGAGTGATGTGGAGTGATGTGGAGTGAAGTGGAGTGATGCGGAGTGATGTGGAGTGATGCCCCCTAGTGTTGGATGAGGCAGAAATATGAGGCCTTTTATATTGTAAACTGTTTCATCTCTGTGTGTGTGTTAACAGGAATCTTCAGAGAGCTCAAACACCACTATCGAGGATGAAGACACCAGAGGTGTGTGTATGTATGTGTGTGTGTGTGTGTGTGTGTGTGTGTGTGTATGTGTGTGTGTGTGTGTGTGATAGAGATGTGGAGACGCTGTGATGTGTCACTCACTCGTTCTCTCAGGATTTAATTACACATAGCTCCGGTCTCGCTCCAGTGAGGATAGGAAATGCTTAGCAGGTGGTGTGTGTGTGTGTGTGTGTGTGTGTGTGTGTTTCTTGAGTTTTCATGTTTGTTATCAATGCAGTTGAATAAAATATAGTAGATGAGTGCTGTGTGTGTGAGACAGAGAGATAGAAGCTGCTGTCACTCAGACCCTGAACATGCTGCATCTCCTCACGGTTTATAATTCAGGTGCAAGTCCTGTGTGTGTGTGTGTGTGTGTGTGTGCGTGTGTGTGTGTGTGTGTGTGTGTGTGCGTGTGTGTGTGTGTGCGTGTGTGTGTGTGTGTGCGTGTGTGTGTGTGTGTGTGCGTGTGTGCGTGTGCGTGTGCGTGCTCTGCTCAGAGCTCACTGTCGTCTCTGTATAAGATATCAGTGGTCTGATCAGTGATATGGTCTACATGGTATAAGATATCTCTGGTCTGATCTGCTCTACACAGCGGTTCCTCGAGTTATGAACGCTTCGCCTTACAAATTTTCGCCTTAAGAAAAAAAACATTTGACAAGAGATTTGTCTTGGCATACGAGTGTCCGAACCTGGGCGCGTTTACTTCCGATAGTCGATCAAAACTTGTTTGCGTCAGTGGAAATCCAAGTGAAGTGAGTTTATGTATTTTTTTTCAGGTGTGTATTTTTTCGACCGGTTGCCGAGAGGAATCATAAATTAATGTTAAGTGAAGTTTAATGTCTATTTATTTCAAAAATATGATTATAGTGTTGGAAATTGGTGATATTGGTCATATTTCTGGGTGGCTGGAACGGATTGTCTGTATTTACATTAGTTCCTCTGGGACGATGTGTCTCACAACACGAAATGTCCCCTTAATAACTCGCTTCAGGAGCGGATTAAAGACGCATGCCGAGGTTCCGCTGTGTAATATATCAGTGGTCTGATCTACTCTATGATCTACTCTATACCAGAGTTGTCTGATCTGCTGTATGTAAGACTGGAGGACAGAGAGAGAGAGAGAGACAAAGGCAGAAGTAACGCAGGAGATGAAGACAGACGTGTAGAATTCTAGAGTCGAGATCAGAAACTGTTTCTATGTAGAACTCATTTGGAAGCTCATGGCTGGTTTAAGGTTATTTAAAGGTTCTTTGATTAATAAAACATTCTGTGTGTGTGTGTGTGTGTGTGTGTGTGTGTGTCAGTGAGGAAACAGGAGATCATTAAAGTGACCGAGCAGCTCATTGAGGCCATCAGCAACGGAGACTTTGAGAGTTACACGTGAGTCACATGACCTTCATGTAGTTATCATGTCTGATTCCTTCAGTCCTAACACACTGATGGTTCTCTCTCTTTCTCTGTGTGTGTGTGTGTGTGTGTGTGTGTGTGTGTGTGTGTGTGTGTGTAGGAAGATGTGTGATCCCAGTGTAACAGCCTTCGAGCCTGAAGCTTTGGGGAATCTGGTGGAGGGACTCGACTTCCATCGCTTCTACTTTGAGAACTGTGAGTTTTTAATTAAATCTTCTTCAGCGTCAGTGTGTTTGATTCTGAACCGT
Organism: Clarias platycephalus; assembly: GCA_030068275.1. Lineage (NCBI taxonomy): Eukaryota > Metazoa > Chordata > Actinopteri > Siluriformes > Clariidae > Clarias > Clarias platycephalus. The sequence continues at coordinate 27,029,875 of JAQQZT010000011.1, read as the reverse complement.
TACCTTTGACTTGTATATAAGAATAAAAAAGTGAATGACATGGAATGACAATGCCTTTTTGGCCTCAATAATTAAGAATGTTGTTACAAAATCCAAGTGACTCGAACACGTCTGTCAGACAAACTAGCGAAATAAATCTATTAATATTAAAGACAATAATATAAAAAATGAACATAAAATGTGTTTCAGCTCAACTCTGACACAGGATTAGCAAAACTGTGTTAAAGCAACACAACAGTTTAAGCCCCGCCTTCGTGCTCTAGAATTGGAGCACATTTCACTTTCAGTGACGGTCTAACCAATCACAGACGAGACTGAAATCTTGTAACCAATCTGTAACGGGATCGACCCTCCGTGACCAGGAGTGATGGGAAGTCTGAATCATTTCAGTGACTCGGTTCTTTGAATCTCGTTCATCAAAATGAACAAACCTCTTTTTGAGTCATTTAGTTCATTTCGTTCTTTTGACCAGAAATAAAATAAAATGTTGCATTTTCAATAAAAAAGACACCCAAAAATGTGTGTACGTACACACATTTTATCTATAGTTCCAGTAATGAAAATATTACAGTGCAGCTAAGGACATATTATAATAAACAGTATGAGTAGCTCACCTCTTATATCTTCTAGTCTGAGACTCTAAGTCATTTCTTTTGAATCTATTGCACTTCATAGCGTCTATGGGAGTCACATGACAAAAGAACAAACTCGGAGTAGAAGAGTCATTAAGAAAGAATCGCTTAATTCTGTTTCCTGTACATAACTTACAGAGGTTTCGCGAGTCTCTCTGAGATACTCTTTTATCTGAGTCACGTTAAAGATTCGTTCAAAAAGAATGAATCGTTCATGAAACTCTTACTAATGAGTTTATAACCACAACACACCCCAACAACATCATCAATAATTAACACTGTGTGTGTGTGTGTGTGTGTGTGTGTGTGTGTGTGTGTGTGTAAGTGTGGTCTAAGAACAGTAAGCCGGTACACACCACCATCCTGAACCCTCACATCCACCTGATCGGAGACGAGGCCGCGTGCATCGCCTACATCCGCATCACGCAGTTTATCGATGCAAACGGAACGCCGCGCTCCGCCCAGGCCGAGGAATCTCGCGTGTGGCACCGACGTGACGGGAAATGGCAGATCGTCCACTTTCACCGCTCTGGAGCGCCCTCTACCATCACCAAGTAAAAGCACACACACACACACACACACACTCACACACACACACACACACACACACATTCTTGTTTTAGAGGAATAAAATACTTGGGGACGGGCTTGTGTTTTATTGCTTACTGTTGAGTTTATTATAAAAGATAATTATTCCCGATTTTTAATTGTGTGTGTGTGTGTGTCTGTTAGTTGAGTTGAACAGCTGGCGTTATTGCTGCATGATCCGTCCTGGTGGTCCTGCTGTTCTGCAAGCTGATTGGACACCGCGGAAGCTGCCTGACTACCCACAATCCTTTGCTTCCCATCTCTTACATGAGCATCCAGGCTTGAGTTCATCTCACACACACACACACACACACACACACACACACTTATTATTTTCCTTCATCACACACACATTAAGGGTCGTTTTCATCATTTCAGTTTTCCGTGGATTTGACTGGAAAGTTGTTTTCGGAATGTTTTCCACGGAATCAGGGCAACGTGTGAACTCTGAGTCACTGTACGTTTATCTTTTTTTTTTTACGTCATAAACAATACACACAAATCATAAAACACAGAATTTCGCTGAGAAACTGAAGGCTTCCCAGAAATATAATCAACACTTTATGTTTTTCATTTTGTTTTGCATTTATTTTTTCATTCATATACACTTTAAAATAAAAATATCAACAAAAAACAAACAAGTGGAATGTTAGCATGCATGCTAACGCTTAGCTGTTCAGTTGCCACTGGATAAAGTTTCGGTTTCTTGCCCGCAGTGTTTCAGTGTCCGGCATCGCGAACATCATTTCATTACTCAGTATGGAAGCTGAATAAAAGCTGAGATTGTTGAGGAATTACAGTGGAAGGGCAATAAACACACACACACACACACACACACACACACACACACACACACACACACACACACACAAGCATGATGAATGTAGGGAAAGGGAAGATATAAAGAAGTCACAGAAATAAATAAACAAACGAAAATCTAATAAATCAATAAATAAAGTATATGAAACTACCATGTGATTCTATAACAAAGCTAATCTTGTTAATAAGCTAAAGCTTAAACTACTGTATGCTATTGCTAGCAGTAGATTGATCGTGTTAGTGGCTAAGATGAGCTAATGCTAGCACTGAGCCACTAGCTTGAATGGATTTTTAAGACTGTAGATAAATGATATTATTATTTATTAAAGTTATTAAGTTTATTGTGAGATTGTATTGTACACACGAAGTGCAGCTTCAGTTTGTACTAAACCTCCAAATTGCCACTGTTCAATTAACAAACTTATATTAAAACTTTTCAAACTTTAAAAGAACACTAACACACTAACAACAACTACTACACTGTACAATTGTGTGAAATTGCCTTAGGTTATTTATAAATTGTATTTATGAATTTTTGTAGCAAACAAATTCCAAATACGTGAGAAAAGGTATAACAAATTTAAACATATAGTACTAAATTGAATTATAATTTAATTATTTTTGGTGAACATCATTATATTATCATATAGTAACAATTAAATAATATAATTTCAAAAATATATTCTAAATTACCAATACTTTATGAAGAAGTTTATCATCTAGCCTTGAGAGTAAAATTTAAACAGCTATTATTTATTTAACATTTATTTTTACAAAAGCAAAAATAAACTGCAGGGTAGGTTATACTGTAATTTTGGTAACATACATAAACCTCTAGGATCTATTTTATTCATTTTCAGGAATTTTCCTCACTGAAACTGTACCTCTGAGCAGAAACTGTTCTGACTGGTTATTTGGTGCAATACATGGAATGGAGAGGAGGCGGGGCTTGAAGTGTCTTGAAGATTTAAATCCAAATATTGACATGAATACAGGAAGAAATTAAGTACTTACAGTGCACTTGGAGCTTTTATCAAATTGTATTATTAAAATGTACAGCAGCCTAGCAGACATCTGAAGCCCCGCCTCCTCTCCATTTAAAGAAGAATGTAACCAATCAGAGAAGGTTTAGATTGGGAAAATTTTAAGCTTTCAATCTGTTGTAATTTTAACAATCATAGACAGATGAATCAAGGGTGACGGAAGTTGAATTGCGGTGACTATCTTTATGGACAAAGATGATAAATGCGGCTCATAGACGCTGAGACTCAAACAGTTCTTCCAGGAAATCAGGTGACGACGCTTTAGAACTTTATCTCCATTTCCCCTGAAACACGTTAGGAACACATGCCACAGTAGGAGTGCTAGCGATGTCCAAAGCGAGACGGCAAATCTGCAATAAATCCAGTAGAGCGTTTTTATTTGAGCGATATCATACGGTACTCAGCTCGGGTATCAGCGTGACTTTAGATTTTTTGTAGTTGTTGATTTCGGGAGCTTTTATTTGCAGTTTAATTGCATGGCTGTTTGTTTATTTATTTTATTTAGGAAAATTAGTATTTAAAGTTAAACTATCTTCTATTGTGTGTGTGGAAGAAACGGACCGCCGTGAGTATCGTTAGCTGCTTTATTTGTGTTGTGTTTGTGAATAACTAAAATGACGTTACTACGCTCCCACGTAAAATGTACAGATAATAATCGTTTAATTGAATAATTAGATGAAGCATGCGGCGAATATTTAATGAGTTTATGCACATTTGTGTTTTTTATATATATTCAGTGAAGTGATGAGGAAAATAGCCGAGTGAATCGTGACCCGTGCTCCCCTGCGTACAGCTGTCTTACTACAATCAATTACAAAAGTATAATATCGCTGTCATAATAACGATCATTTAGGAACATTATGGACACAAACATCTTTGTTAAATGTATTTTATAATAAATCAGTCACTAGTCGAGGTGTTAGATCATTCTGATTTATTAATCAATAATTTATTTGATTTGCCACCAATATAATAATGAGCATCATGATCCTTAGGAAATGTGTTTCTTTCTTTCTTTAATCACATTTTTCCCCTGAAGTTGTTTCATCATTTTCTTGTAACTTGCTGTATCTGTGAAAACGCATCAGAAAAAAAGTTGTGTTTGTTCCTGAAAGTGTTGTTTCGCGTTGCACAGGTTGCTACTGATAAAACTCTGCTGCTTTTCTAACGATTACCGAGAGTGTGTAGCAGCGTGACACACCGAGGAGCTACAGTTCGGGAAAATGTTCTCTCAGAGCAGGAACCATCAGCTGCTTAGCATTTCATGCTAGGAATAACACAAACATAAATTTATGCTACAGTAGTTATAGGGTTTGGAAAGTCTATGTGAAATTTTATACAACAATATGAATAAATGCGAACTTTGTATATTATTATGAACTCCTCTCACACTGAGCTAGTCAGAATGTGCTAATGCTAAATTTTGCAAACTCGTTGCTAAGTCTCTTTCTTAAACTGACTGGAGCTTCCAACTAGAGCTCTGTTTCCTGAGCATGCTTACTGAGGCAGCTGGAAAAGGGTGCTAGCTACCCTAGCTAACTAAGCTAAAATAACTAACCGTTACCTCTTCTTAGTGAATGTTGGAACTGACTTACATTTACGGATTTTGCTATAAGTTAGACTGTAGATGGTGTGAGAACTTTCTTTGTACATGAAATATTTTTTATTGATTTAGCCATTATTGCTGCTTGAGTGATTTTAAATTTCAAATAATTATTTAAGTTCAGTATCTGCAGAAGAAAACAAAAGAACGATGTTCATTTATATCTTAAGACCATCGGCTCGCTGCTATAAGACTGCTAAAAATTAAGAAAACACAGATGAGGTTAGCACTGAGCGAGAGAAACTAGCTAGCGTTTTTATTACTACATGACTTTATATGTAGATATTAGTTTTATGCTACGTAAATGTGATCAGTTTAGCATAAAATGTTACTTACAGTTCTGCTGGTTATGAAAGCTAGCTAAGTGTTTTAACTTCATCGATACTGAACAGTGCGCAGCTTGCTAACATCATTTATCTTATTGGTCACCTGATCCACCCAATCGCAGTCATTTCCTCTCCGAGAACATTTTACTAGCTGAGCCTCCTTTGTGCTAAAGTTGACCTTTAATTTGTTTTGCTAACTTTGCTAACGTTGCTCCGTGACGCATGCCGCACGTCTTTTTGTACGGTTTCTATACAGGTTGTGAATAAAAGCACAAAAAATCCCACATAAATATGATTGTACGTGTTTATAGGCCGTGATTTTATTCGTGGATAACGTGTGGTTTGAATATTTATATTTATATCATGTACAGTAAATTTACAACACAATATGTGACAACATATTAAATGTAACTATGGAGTCTTTATGTACTCTGGTCTGTGTGCCTGCGTGTGTGTGTGCCTGCGTGCGTGTGTGCCTGCGCGTGTGTGTGTGTGTGTGTGTGTGTGCAAACTTGCACTCCGACTCGAGTTTACAGCAGTGTTCAGGGCTCAAACTCATCACCACCTTTCTGCTGATTTGTGTTAGCGATTATTATTAAACAGGAGTGAGAATTTTGTTTGTTTGTTTATTTGTATTTTTGTTTTGCTCGCTGCTGAAAATTGTACAATTTCATAAAGTAGATTTCATCAAATTCAGTCGATGACTTGATAAACCCAACATTTAATATTATTAAAAGTGTTTATCTCTTGGTGATTTTAGCGCCTCTGCTTTATTTAGCTAATTCTTTATATGAATAAATCTGTTGAGTTCATGTGTGGAGTCGCTCGGTCGCATCTTTCATAAATAGTGGATGGATTTTTCTGAACTTGTTCAATAAATCTCAATAAAAAAACAGCGAATGAACTCTGAAAGAAGTCTTTTTTATTTCCACTACACGGTAGAGGTGACGGTGTTGAGGAAATCTCCCTGAGACACACCAGGAGGAAACCAGTGATTATAAATCATTACAGGTGTAGGAGTGTAGAGATGCACAGTAATGAGTGTGTGTACAGGACGTTTGGTACGAGTCAGATCGTGAAGAAGAATGCTGGGACGAGAGGTGACAAAAACACCGACTAGTTTTTCTGCATCTTGTAGTGAGATTTCTAGTATATTTCTTATATTGGCAAAATTTCTGAGATGAACGGATGCTATCCTGGTAATATGATCTACATGAGCTTTAAAAGAAAGACGTAGGAGAAGTGTTTCTGGTTTCTCAGCATCTGATGTCCTTCACATGTTCCTCAACATTATTTAAGCCGAAGTCCCGCATATGACTTCATGAGGCACACGAGCACAGGCATCTTCACTGAACTGACGTAAACAACACAAAGCAGAACAAAACTGCAAACCAAAAACTAAGAACAAGAAATGTGGCTAGCATAGAATTAGCATGGAAACCAACAAAGTCAAGCCTCTTGTAACACCAGAATCGCGCAGAAGAAACAAACCCAGAAAAAAAAAAAAAAACTTAAACACAGGCTTTAAATAAACCGACTAAAGTAAACACAAAGCATCTGTGAACAATTATCGAGCGAGAGTAAGAAACCAAACAGAATGTCAGGGTCAGAACTCCAAGAAACATAAAAAATACAAGATAGGATATATATCTTTTATACAAGATTCAATACCCAGGAGGATCGACTGGAGCTGAAGTCAGAGCACAGAGTTAACCACGATACAGCGCCCCCTGAAGGTCACTGCTGATCAGTAACTCCGAGCATTAACACACTGAGCTTTTCAGACCCGAGACGAGGCCTGTGTACAGAAAGAGCTTTCACTGGTCAGCTGTCAGAGAGTTTCAGTGCTTTAGGTTCGTCGAACTGTAACGTCTGTAAAGATTCAACTGTAAAAATTTTAAGCGGCCACCCAAGCGGCGCGGTGGTAAAGTGCTCACCCTACCATCTGGTGATCAATAGTTCAATTCCAGGGTGATGCTGGAGAGAGCTGATTGGCCGAGCACTTTGCGTTCTCTACAGCCAATCACTTTCACAAGCGGACCTGAGCTCATGCCGCCCCCTAATGGTGTGTGGTGTGCATTTAGAACACGTGATTGTCTTCGATTCTCCCTGAATGGTGGTAGAAGCCTTGATTGGACACGACTAAATTAGGGGCGAAAAATAAGGGAATAAATGACCCCAAAATCCCCCCAAACCCCCGCAATCCATGGAGTAAATAAAGTGTGTGGTGATGCTCAGAGGTGCAGACTAGAGACCTGCGCGGGACGGATTTTTCTGTTAATAACTCTGTTATTTGTTTCAATCGCTTCCTTTTTGAGTATATATAAAAAAGAAACGGAAAATAAATATGTTTCGTTTTATTTGAGTTTGATTGAATGGAATGATGAACATGGACACGAACGAGGAGCTTTTCAGAACATAGAAATACACTAAGAAATAGGCTAATAATTTTGCAATGAAACAAAATAATAATAAACGTTGATTTCTCAAGTGGTCAAACAGAAAAGCA
>JAQQZT010000011.1:26871018-26886318 GCA_030068275.1 Clarias platycephalus | reverse complement strand
ACCAAGACACCGCCGTGAACGTTTGCAGTGGGCACAAGACCATGTGACCTGGACAATGCAGCAGTGGTCTACCGTCAGAACATCATGAGGCTAGTGAGGAGCACGAGGCATCGCTGTCAAGCTGTCATTGTGGCAAATGGTGGAAACACCCGCTACTGACACTGTCAATTTTTGTTATTTGGGGCTAACCCTGTTATTGTCAAAATTTTGGGGTAATAAATATTAAACTTTGAAAAATGGTGAAAATGGTGTTTCTTCTCATACATTATTAGTAATATCAAAGGGAGCTTATAAACAGTAGCAGTGAGTAGACGTAATATTTTGAGCAATCCTCTACAGACACACGAGATTATAATAAGCAGATGAAGCGGCAGTGCAAAACAGCAATTAGCTATTTTTTTATGTACAAATCTACAATTAAATTGAATGCAGTCCCGTGTGCAATGGATAATAAATATGACCGCTGTTTTGCACAGGCACAGGTTTTAGTCCATGGTGGCAGTAAAGTGGTAATAGTGGCTAAGAAACATTGCAACATGGCAGAAAAAGTGGCAGAAACATGTGAATAAATTGTCCGCGAGCGCCTGTGAGTTGTCGGTGAGGTGACGGGTGTGTGGGAGGCAGTGGAGGCAGGAGTGAGAGAGTGGAAGAAGGAGTAATGACTGGATTACAGTTTGTTCAGGAGCCTAATGGCCTGCAGGTAGAAACCTGACAGTTCTGGATGCAATGCTGAGGGACCGTCTGTCTGATGGCCGTCTGGTAAACAGCCCATGTGCTGGGTAATTCTGAGAGCCTTCCGCAGACATTGTGTATGGATGATGTCTTGTAAGGCTGGGAGTTTATTGCCTATAACGAGCTGCTGTTCTGTCTCTCTGAAGGTCAGACGCTTGCATACGAACCCAGTCAGGATGCTCGCCAATGATGTATAAAAGGGCGTGGCTATTTCTTTAGTTTTTCTAGTGTTGAGTCAGAGGGAGCTGTTGTTACACCACTCTGATCTCCTTGGTCTTTTCTCCATGGTGATGCTTCAGCACACTTGAAGACGATATGTTAGCTGTGCCTTATAGCTGTGTGGAACAGGGAGCACAGGACGTGGCTGAGAACACTGTGGAACGTCTGTGTTCAGAGACAGTCTGGAGGAAATGCAGTCACCGCAATTGAGACTTGGGATCTGCTCGTCACAAAGTCCAAACTTCAGACTCACTGGTGGATGACTGGTGGAAGTCTTATGTTCTTTGCGCTTATGTGGGTGTTTTTCTTTTGTAGGCGTGGCATCACTAGGTGTGTGCATGATCAGAGCAATGACAAGAGGTGTGGTTTGAATAGCCAATCAAAGCACTTAATGACTGAAGTGGTATGTGGTAGACATCTCAGGGTAAGGGACAATGGTGGACTGTGTGGGAATCACATGGAGTCTCAGACAGAGATTAAAGTTACTTGTGAAAACCATGGACATCGTCAGGACCTCATGTCTTGCATGGGTTGGATCTAATCACCTGACAGACAGAAATGTTTAGTTCATCATTAGTTTTCCCACAGGGAAGGTGTTGCTTGTCTCAAACCAAGGACAGGTCATTTTTATTTAGCTGATCAGGTAGTGAGGCAGACATGTCCCCATGACAGAGAAAATGGAGTGCAGAGCGACCCATGTGCACTTGAGGTTTTATTTTGTTGACCAGTGACTGGAGAGTTAAAGTACAGTACCTGAAAGACCAGTGCAAGTTGCTCTACGTTTCTCAGTTTCTGTCCAGAACCCTGACACGTCTGCACGTCTTCCTCCCACGCCGAGCCGAGTGCAAAGAAAGAGGCAGATGCACAGCGGCACAAACTGGTGTGTGAATCACATTCAAACCCTGTTTTAAACAATTTTCTGATGTGATCATATTGTAAAACCAAGAAAGGAAAAAAAAAAAAAAAAAACAGGAGAAATAAAATAATAAGGCAGGCAGAGAGTTCACCCAGAGCTCAGTGTCACAGTGAAACATCATGCTGTGAGGATTAAACTATCAACTCCTCCTTCACCACGGATTTGTGGGCGGAGCCAGGTTTAGAGACATTTTGTGATGTCATAAAACTCCACAGCTTTGAACCAATCCCAGTCTGTTATGCAAATTATTGGAGAAGGAGAATGTTGTGATAAGTTACATACTGTAGCTACCTAACTAACTACTTGATGATCAGATGATGGTTGTCATGGTTACATTAATAAATACATTATTGAAGAAACAAACCTACAAGTAGAATAAAGGAAGTAAGAATGGAACAAATAAGGGTAGATTGAGAAATAAATAATAAAATTAAAACAAGAGCAAAATAAATAAATAAACAAATAAATAAATAAATAAATAAATAACAAGAAAGCCCCAAAACAATAATAATAATAATAAAAAAAAACAAATATATGCAGTAAATAAATAAAATGTAAAAATTAAATTTTAAAAATGCAGATAAATAAGGAAATAAGGAAATGTGGAAATGCATAAGAGATAAAATAAACACTCATTAGCATTAGCAGTGAGCTGTGAGTTAGCGCCAGCCGCTCGCTATTTTAAAGTGTGTTTAGGTCTAAAAATAAAAGAGGAAATGAGTTTTTTTTAAACGAACAAATCGCGGGTGAAGTTTTCCAGCTCTAAAATAGTCGAGATTGTTAATCACACGTCTCGGTGCCAAACTCAATTAACTCGTGTACAGCGCCGAAGTTTTCACGCTTTCCTCAACTCGCTCTATTTTTGGGTCTTAAAGTCGACAGTTTTCCTCCAGCTGAATTTCACTCTGTTTTATAAACACACACACACACACACACACAGGTCTGAAAGTCTCGGCTGTGTTTCAGTTCACAGAGATAAGAATAAAGTTGACATTATTACTTCTCTCTCTCTCTCTCTCTCTCTCTCTCTCTCTCACACGCACACGCACACACACACACACACATATGGAATCAGATCTCTTACGTATGCAAACACACACACGCTGTAGAAGTGAATGAGTCGCTGTGTTGTAGTGGTGACTCAGTTGAAGTGATCAGTCTGAGCGAGAGCTGGTGTTTGACGTCTCTGCTGTGTTTGTGTTACTGGATTAACTGGATTTCTAACTCCAATGAAACGTGTTTTGGAAAATCGTAACGTGTAACACTAACGTTAACAGTCTTGCTAATTTAGCGACTCACTAAATTTAGCGAATTTTGATACCCATTTAGTGACTTCTTTGTTATTTTTGAAGAAGTGAATAGTGACAAATCCAGCGACTTTGTGGCGTTTCGGCAATAGGCTCCGCCCCCTGGTTTAGTTCCTGAAATGTCAGTTCCTGCCGTCACACCACCACCACCTGCACCACCTTGTTTTTCTGCTACTAGCCGCTATGCAATTATAACGACAATTATTTAAAATCATTTATGTTACCTGTAAACTCCACTGTGATTGAATCGTTTAACTCATCCAGTGATTCAGCTCGTGTTTTAGGTAAAACTTCTGATTTATGCCTTTAGCCTTAATGAACAGGCTAACTGATAGACTGATAGACTCATTTTCAGGAAGGATTACAAATTACAAATACATTTAAAATCTTTACTAAGTCTTTACTAACAAACAAATGTGCAGTCAGACTAACTCATGAAGCTTTATAGTGAAGACAGGAAACTCACAAACTCACAAACTAGTAAAGAGGTTAACTCATTAATTAGCTTTAGAGTGAACTCCGCCCAGTTAGCCAGCTGAGTTATTCTGAGATTAATTAATCTCCAGATTTAAACAGGCATGAATGTGTGTGTGTGTGTGTGTGTATGTGTGTGTGTGTGTGTGTGTGTGTGTGTGTATGTGTGTGTGTGTGTGTGTGTGTAAGACAACAGATTAACCCGGTGTAAAGAAGTTGAGTTTAATGAAGTGATGTTTTTGTGATGTAATCTATCAGAGCTGGACCATCAGCCCCAGCTCTCAGCCAATCAGAGCTGTCGGTTCCAGTCTCATTAGTGGAGAGTGATGGCTGATGGTGCTGGTGATGGTGAAGGTTTTCGGTTCCTCTTCCTGATACTCAGGCTGGAGATTTTTCCTCATTATCCAGCAGAATGTCAGCAGCTGAGTGTTTGGCTTTTTGGCCGTCGTTATCCGGAGCACAGAAAGGTCAGGAGAGAGCTAATTGGTTGAAGCTAATTGGCAGCTTCTCGATGGAGCGAGAACATTTCTATACCAGCAGTCGGGCAAGAATGGAATATTCTACATACACAATCCATCAGCTGTACAGAAGCCCTGAGACGCGACTTGTTACGCCATCATTCAGACTAAATATCTCATTATTTTAGATTAACGTCTTAACGTGTTGAGTAATTATCTCCTTATTTAACGCCCCACACTCGCTCAACAACACCAAGCCTCTGAATGTTAGCGTGTGCTGTTGCCCTCTGCGAGCCAGACGCTGATGATTTGGGTGTCGTCACAGTAACAAATTATTTAACAAATTCCATGGAAAAGGTAACAGATTAAAGGGAATTCCACAGAAACTCATTGTGTTCAAAAACTAGAGTTTAAAGTTAAACAGCCAATCAGATCGCAGCTTCCAACATTCTGACGTTAACGGCAATAAACATGTACAAAAGGTGTCATGTGATGGGTCTCCTGTGGGCGGAGTGTGTGGCGTCACACGAGGTGTGTGTGAGTGGGGTTTTTCACCGCTGCGCTTATTCTACATTTAACTTCATTTAAATATTCTAATTTTATTTACATTTCACTAAAGTGCTGTTCTTAAACATAAAATATTCACTTTAAATGAAACAAGAAGTAAACAGGAAATAAACAGGAGTCACATAAAATTCACATAACAAGAAACATGAAGTAAGCAAGAAACATAAAACATGATAAAATAAAGAAATGGGAAGTAAACAAGAAACCATCTAGTAAAGAAACCAAATAAACAGGAAATAATACATAGAAAGTAAACAGGAAGTAAACAGGGCACAATGGCATAATGTAAAAAAACAACAAATTAACAGGAAATAAACATGAAACATTCTGCTTATTGCAACTTTATTTACATTTGTTGTCATGGCGACACTGTATCCAGATCAAAGCTGGAGTGTAGGATTTGATAAGATTAGCTTAAAAGATGTTTTAATAAACCGCAGGAAGACATATCATGTTCTAGCATTTAACATATAAACTTTAGAAGCTCTAAATGATCTAGAAAAGGACTCTCACTGCATAAAGATTAAACAACACCTGCACTACTGGCAGAGTTCTCTATGTTGGTTAATTCTCTATACACTGCTGTTATAAAGAATTAATCAACACCTTCTGACCAATCAGAAATCAAATAATAAATAATATACATATGTGCTGTGAGTTTGTTCTCTTTGTTGTTGTATTTTTCTCATATAAAAGTTATTGGTGCGTTATGACATCGCTGTGACATCACTTCACTGCATGTTCCTCCTCCTGCAGTTGTGTTCTGCTCAGAGCGTTGTCTGCCCCTGTGCCTTTCCTCTGTTGAACTGAATTATTTCAATCCGATCTCACTCCAGGATATCGTCCTAGTACTGTGACCTTTATTTGTCCTTGATCCAGGTGATGAATCCATTCTGCTCACCTGTTTCTGCATCTCATATTTTAACTGATCTTGGCGTTTCCTGAGGCTCTCTGTCAGGGTAGTTTAACAACAACGAGAACAAACAGCGTGACGCGGCGCTGCACTGCGCTGAGCGATACACCACCTGCTGGAGGCACGATACACACTCAACTATGGCGTCTCTACAGAAGGTATTGTTTTTAAGAGATCTGGTTATGGTTTTATTGATAGTAGGTATCGGAATCTTCAGGGACTTCCGTTACGATATTATCACAATACCAACGCCTCGATACGATGATGTGTATTGCAACTCTGAAAGTATCATGATTTTATAAAACTCCTGATTCGACATTAAACTGCTTTCCTCTGATCGTAGCGGGTCTCAGTATTCAGGCAAATGCAATCTCGGACGAACCACAACATTTAACTGTTTGTTTGGAAGTGTTCCCAGGAGAAACTGCTTCTGTCTATAAAGAATATGGAAGCATGACTGAGGTTCACAAAACTGCATATCAACAAACCACAAGACTTCTGGAACAATCTCCTGTGGACAGATGAGGCCAAAGTGGAGTTGTTTGGTCTTAATGCCCAGCGCCATGTTTGGCAAAAACCAAACAGCATTTCAGCAGAAACACCTCATACCCACTGTCAGGCACGGCGGTGTCTCCTGTGGGGTGAGGATGATTTTGCAGCCACTGGATCTGGGCATCGTGCAGTTATTGAGTCGACCATGAACTCCTCTGTATACTAAAGCTTGTTCGAAATTCAGTCAATGACAATGATCCAAAAACAGCTGAACGGCTGAAGAATAAAAGAACCAAGGTTTAGGAACGCCCGAGTCAAAGTCCAGACCTCAACCCAACTGAAACGATGTGGCGGGAAACCTCAATGAACTGAAACAATGTTGTAAAGAAGACCGGACCAAAACGATGTGAGAGTCTGATAAAGTCATGCAGGAATATTTCAAGTTATTGCTGCTAAAGATATTAAAGGTCTTTAATATTGCTGACATGTTTTTTTTTTTTTGGCTTCATTTTTGTTAAATAAATAATGTTACTATGAAAAAAGTAATCTGTTGTTGTTCGCCTGAGGTTGTATTTGCTGAATACTGAGACCCGCTACAACCAGATGATTTTTATTATGTTTTTTACACAAAACACATAACATAGTAACAGAAGGGGTACTAACTTTTGAACATGACTGCATTTATTCTATGAAAACTACAGCCTTATTGAGTGAATTTATAGAAAGATTTCTTTTTCAAGGAACTCAGTCCAATTTCAAGTTAATTACGCGGAGAGTTCTGATAAGACGTCTCTTCTAATGTCACAGGCTTTTAATTAAACCACAGAGAAATAAACACAAAGTCAAAAGTCAAAAACAAGATTTGTGTGTAGATTATAACACGAGCCGGGGAGCCGAACAGCCTGCACGCAGCACACAACAGGGACAAAAGCATCAGGATAATAAGAATGAAATGAGTTTCATATTCACATTCATGGCATTCGCCGACTTTATTATGCAGAGTGATCTACAGGAGGAACAGACTTTACATTTACAAAACACATCAAGGTGAAAACCGAACCCAGGTGTGTGTTATAGTCAGTGATGAGAGAGAATGCGGCGGGAGTCTGAAGTCGAGGTTTGTGAGGCTGCGGGATGTTGGACTTCCAGAGAGATTGTTTTGCTCCCAATATAATTGTATTTTTTTCTGGTTCTGATTTTAGGTTTATTATTTCTGGTTATTATTTACATTACAGTTTTGGTTTGATTATGACTTTAGTTTAGAATTGATGTATGCTTCTGATGTTTTTTCAAATCAGCAGAATCAGCTAGAGATCCCAGCATTCCCTGCTGCCTCCAAACATGGCCACCGACATCTCCGTGTTCCAGCACACAGAGAGTTTGTGACACTTGTGACAGCTGTGCATTTACAGTATTTAAGTAACTTTGTAAAGTGTTGCTCAGTGTACACTCTCCCTAATCTACTATACCCTACTTAAATGTACACTAGCCACCTACCTTATCCTACTGTACCCTAACCTGCCCTCCTGCACCATACCCACCTGTACCATACCCTGCTGTACCCTACCCAACTGTACCATACCCACCTGTACCCTACCCACCTGTACCCTGCCCACCTGTACCCTACCCTCCTGTACCCTACCCACCTGTACCCTGCCCACCTGTACCCTGCCCTCCTGTACCCTACCCAACTGTACCATACCCACCTGTACCATACCCAACTGTACCCTGCCCACCTGTACCCTACCCAACTGTACCCTGCCCACCTGTACCATACCCAACTGTACCATACCCACCTGTACCCTGCCCACCTGTACCCTACCCAACTGTACCATACCCTCCTGTACCATACCCACCTGTACCCTACCCACCTGTACCCTGCCCACCTGTACCCTACCGAACTGTACCCTGCCCACCTGTACCCTACCCACCTGTACCCTACCCACCTGTACCCTACTCACCTGTACCATACCCTGCTGTACCATACCCTCCTGTACCCTATCCAACTGTACCATACCCTCCTGTACCCTACCCACCTGTACCCTACCCACCTGTACCATACCCTGCTGTACCCTACCCAACTGTACCCTACCCACCTGTACCCTACCCTACTGTACCCTACCCACCTGTACCATACCCAACTGTACCCTACCCACCTGTACCCTACCCACCTGTACCCTGCCCTCCTGTACCCTACCCACCTGTACCCTACCCTCCTGTACCCTACCCTCCTGTACCCTACCCTCCTGTACCCTACCCGCCTGTACCCTCCTGTACTTTTTGTTTCTGTCACTGATATGTTGGTTTTGACCTTCAGTGTGTTTCTGATGATGTTCACACTGTTACGTTTGCTCACATGTTGATGTGTGTAGATTGTCTGACTCTTTGGCCTGGATGTTTTGGAATTCACAGCCTGTAGTTTCATCTGTACACCTAACTGCTGTGCATCTCCTTCAGCCTTCCATTTCTGACAGATTACACTCTTTGTTTCAGCTCATTTCTAATTTCTAAATATACTTCTTGCTTTAAGTTCTGATTCAGATTGTTTAATTCCATCTTAGAGTACACACACACACACACACACACGCACACACACACTTTCAGTGTAGCTCTACATGATGCTCACGCTCGTAGCTGAGCCGGTTGATTGTGTAACTGAAGGTTGGGAACTAAAGAGGCGGAGTTTCGAGCCGCTGATGGAGTCAGAATCAGCGACTGTCATTAACCAGATGCCGCTCAGCACAAGCACAAATGTTTTGCATTTAAAACTGAAATAAATTATGTTTTAGTCCGACGTGCAAACGAGAAGCTGCATTATGGTCCTGATGTTGCGATTACTGGCCATAAACACGACCAAACAGCAGCTGTGTTATTTTGTTTAGTGCTTTTCTCCTTCATCAGCATCGCTCGCTCATCTGTTCACTCAGGACATGCACGAGTAACCTCTACAATTCCAATTAACTGGAGATGACTAGCCGTCTGTCAGTTTTAATAGCCGGGTGGCTGATATCTGCACTAAGTGCTTTTACACTCGCTGTCAGCTCTGTTTGAGAAGCTCGCTAATTGGTCCAGGCCGCTGCTGCACAGTCAGAGGAATTTGTTCCAAAAATTCCGACAGGTTTCTTTTATGATGCCGCCACCGAGCTTGTTATTAATGAGCTCGCTGCTCTGAACTTAAACAATATCATTTGTTACAACAACGAACATTTCGCTACAGAAATCCAAACCTGTCAACCTGTAGCTCTGCTGCGTAATAAACCTGTAGAACAGAACATCTTCTCTCACTCTGTCTGAAGGAAAGAAGCAGAACTAAGGCTTTATATCCAGTGACTGTGATGAGCTAAAATAGACCTGAAGAGCTCGGAGAGTACGAGAGCTAGAATAATTAGGGATTTGTTAATCTGTGAGACCTATTCAAATGAGGACATGTAAGGGGCACCTAGTAAACAAAACATTAGCAAAACATTTATAAACGAAACATGGACTTTGTTTGTTCAGATGGGTCTCCAGTCTGCGTGGACACAAAAATCATGAAGACAAATTGTCCTCTGCTGTTTGTCTTTTTCAGTTTTTTCTATTGGACAGGGTTTAAACAAGCAAATCAGACTTTCCCCTGAATATAAACCAAGAGACCCTCCCTGCTCAATCCTGAGCTCCGCCCAGCTCCGCTAAACTATTTTAGTTTTTATATTCCTAAATATTAAGGACATCCATTACGTTTCCCATCCATGCATTCTGATTGGGTGTTCGGGACAGTTCATTTTACAGACACTAAAATAGTGTGATTGGAGAAGGAGTGAAATGGAAAGAAAATCAACAAGACATTTAAGACTTTTTAAAAAGAAGTAGAATATCTGAACTTTAATCAAACTTGGATTCATTCAATATTCATAATGAAGCAATGAAACTCTGTGAACTAGAAAAAAAAGTTAGAAATGTAAGTTTGGGGAGAGCTCGGGATTGAGCAGGGAGGGTCTTTTAATAATTTATTTAATAAAAAGGTTTATAATTAGGTGAAAGTCTGATTTGCTTGTTTAAACCCTATACAATAGAAAAACAGAAAAAGACAAACAGCAGGGAACATTTTTTCTTCATGATTTTTGTGTCCATGCAGACGACTGGAGACCTGTCTGAACAAACAAAGTCCGTGTTTTGCTTAAAACCTGGGAGAAGTGAAGACAGCCTTTTACTGTGTCATATTTACATTACAGTACAGTGAAATGGTTTTTTTTTTTAAACTTATCCCAGCTTGTTAGGAAGTTGGGGTCACGGCGTAGGGTCAGACATGATACAGCAGAGAGGGGTGAGGGCATTGCACAGGAACTCCTGACCTTATGACCAGTTCTTCTGAACCCAGAGACTTAAACACTGAACCACCTCAGTGAGCAGTAGAGAGGTGTGGGTGTGTGTGTGTGTGGGTGTGTGGGTGTGTGTGTGGGGGGGGGGGGGGGGGGGGGTGCAGGGTGGCAAACTGAAACAATTAGGAAAAAGTCTGAGTAAGAGAAAAAGGAAGGAAGGATCAGGAGGAGAGCTGATGTAAAGAATATTGAAACTCAGAATGAGGAAAGAAATAGAACTAGAAGAACTTTGGCTCTCAGACTGGGCACTGGTCCACCAGGATAAAAAAAACAAACAGTGTAGGCTTGCTTTAGAACAACATTCTAATGAGGCAAAGCGAGGCTAATGGTGCACTCACAGAGGTTTAACATAATGAAAAGGAGAAAGAAACAATAATTAAATATGACATGAACAAGTGAGGAACATGATGTTATTGCACTGACCGTGGACTTGTCCTGCTACGCTCCAATTGGTAAACCTGATGGAAGTTTCTAGATTACTGATCGTTAAATGGCTTATCCTCTACATCTGATCTCTATGACCAGGAGAAAATAGTGTGGTTAACGTCCTGTCTGTTCCTGGCAGGTTGAGATGGAGGACATGTACAGCAGCTTACAGCTACAGGAAGCCATTAGCAATATAAAGTGAGCAGAGCAAGTGGTGCCAAAGAGAAAGAAAAGCTACACAGAATTACCTACCAGTGATTTACAGCTGAAAGTCTAATTTGATTATAATAACATCTTTCTGAAGCCATGCTGAATGTCAACATGAAGACGTGTCACTTGAGATGTCACGCCGTCACTGAGAAGAAGTAAAGCCTGACAGGTACATCGAATCACTCCTGGGTAGAGTCTCCTACTGTACCTCCTGCTGCTGTTTCTGATTGACTTGTCAGCCATATTCTGGATCGCTACCAGCTCCTGCTTCAGTCTTGTTGAGATTTTCATTACTGATAACGTTGATGAAATGTCGTGCTTCACTCGCGTCTTAATTACTCAGTTTGAACCAAATCTGTTTAAGGATTAGCTTTTAAGCGTTTCACCTCATACAAACAGCGATTCCATCAAAACACAAGAGGAGATGCTGTACCCCCTGCAGGGGCTGTTATAAACGCTGGAGAGAGAGGGGAAGAAAAGCCAGAGCTTAGAGAGGAAACTGGAAGGTGGAGAGAACAGAGAAAGTGGGTCAGATAAATAATCTGCTGTCAGACACACGTGGAGAAGACTAAGTCTGTATAAACCGTACCGTGAGAAATGTCAAGAGGTAGATTTGTTAAAGATACATTCTACAATAAAATTCTATAATCCAGTACAACCAGAAAACAATCCTTATAGTGAACGTACGAGAAAACTGGGAAGATAAAGGAAATATGAGGATTATGAGAGCTAGGAGAAATAAATTAGGGCACGAGAAGAAGTAGAAAAGTAGAAGCAGTGCTAGTTCCTATAACTTAAAAAAGATGGAGAACAGGAATAATAAATAAATGGAGAGAATTACAGGGAAGAGAAAGAATGAAATAAGGAGGGGATTAAGGGAGCAAGAAAAGTAGGAAAAGTGTAGAGGGACAAAAGGGGAACTAGATAAGTAAAGGACCAGTGAGACACTGGAAAGTAGAGAACCTAGTAATAGAGCTATAACAGAATGCGAACCAGAAAAAAACGCTGGGACTGTAGGAGAGCCGGGGAGCTAGAAGTCAAAAACTGTGAGTTCACAGAAGTCTCTGGTGGAAGTAGAAAAGTGAGAATTCATGTGAAACTAGAGGAGTCATACGACTTGAATTCTCTCCCCAAAAACATCCGTAACACAGATTCTCCAATCAAAACGCTTATTCTACATGATGTAAAGCTGCACTCAAAACTCAAATCATAGATGTCTTAAATCTCCATTTAAACCTCCTTCTGAATAATTATTTTTAAATGTCTTAAATTATAACACTGTCTCTTTTCATTGAATCTTTTAATCTTCTCTTACTACTCAATGTTATCTTCTTTTACTGTTTAATTTATTCTTGTTCGATCTTGGAAGGCGACCTTATTATTATTATTATTATTATTATTATTATTATTGCTATTATTATTATTATCTGGAAGTCGAGTCGTGTCACCTGGACTTCTTAGTTTGGTAGAAATGTTTCGCTACTCATCCAAGTAACATCTTCAGTCTAAAGTAAGCTGTAAAGTTCCTCGTATTTAAGTCCTCCAAGGTCAAAGGTTCCTGGCCAACCTGAGGCGGCTTGTTACGTGAACAATGGAGAAGGTGACAATACCTCCTATTGCGTGTCATTAGAGAGTAGATGGGAGAGAACTGTTAGGGAGACAATAGAGAGATTAGAGAGAGATGTTAAGGTATAACAATTAGAAAGAGGAAGGGGAGTCTTTAAGTGTGACTTTCTTAATGGACGTGTGAAGAGGTCTTGATCTTCCTTGGGACAGTTGAAAGGGCAGCATGAAAAATAGGAGACAGGTTGTGTGGAAGACCTCCACCTCTGTTGAGAGAAGGATTTTCCACCTGCACATACAGTAGATGACTTATTTTACCCTTCTCTCTCAAAACCATCTACCCTCTCTGTCCAAAATGTATACATTTTCAAATGTGTGTCCTTTTGTCCTTCAGGTGAAGGTTTAACTGAAATATGAGGAACTTTCCAACTAACCTCAGTAAACATTTGTACTAAACTAAGAGGATGTCCAGGTGACATGACTTAACTTCCAGAAACCTTCACAGTCAGAACACAGACTTAACAGTTTACTGTTTACACTTATTATTATTATTATTATTATTATTATTATTTTTACACATTATATGGATGTGGATGGATTATGACCCCGCCCTGAATTGCTGTAGGACCATCAACATTAACTTGATCAGTTTATACCGTTATAGAGAAATACCTTCTGAGTGTCGTGTGTGGATCAGATATCTGATCAGCTGTTTGGAAATGGCTTATACTGTATGCATTCATGTTTCCGTTATATTTCAAAATACTTCATCATAATTCACCATCACAACTGTCTGAATCACATTCGAAATAATTTAGGAAAATTATCACTTAAAAAAAAATCACCTAGTGTACAGTATGAGTGTATAGTTCACATTAAAATCCATTTCCAATCCATCCAAGTTCCTAGATTGACCAAGGCCTTGTTTTTGCTTTTGTTAGAGTTGTCCTCTCAAAAGTCAAAACGAGCACGGTCTTAAATGTTACTATATTGTGTAAATGTCATTATAAGGTGTGCTAGTGGTGACACTCGGGGATTGTTTAAACAGTTAGAATTAACGATCACCACTAGAACACTTACAGACTGTGTAGGGTCCTACAGTACTTATTCTAGTTGTTCTATAATGATGACGCAGCCTTTTTACTAACTCTATTGGACAGACACTGAGACACAGAGTCTCGGCTCATCTGCACAGCTGTGGAGTTTGTCTTGTCATCGTACTGTAAATAATCCACCGCTACACAGAGAAACTCATAAGAGACCCGGGATATTCCTGCATTTACATTCCTGTAATTTCAATCTTCCTGCCACCTAACACCCACTTTTTCTTTCCTGCATGCCAGTTTCTGTAGCTTCTCCACCTCCAGCCTTCAGGAAGGTGACGTTCTTGAGCCGAGACGTCCGTCCATTTTCACTTCAAAGAGTTTCTCCTAATGTGCTTTCAAAGGTCTCGTCTCTTCCCTCCTGTCCGAGCCTATTACGCCGCAGTGACACATGAAAATGAGGCCACGGTTCCTCCACAGGCGTGATTCTGTCTGAGGGCTCGCTCTCTTCGGGGGGAACATGAGTGAAAGGAGAGAGAGAGAGAGAGCACCAGGGAGGAACCGAGTCCCAGTGTGGATCATTAAAACCCAAATTTAGACCGAGCAATGCTACTCGTCATATGAAGTACAGATCCAGAAATAAACAGACCTGGAAGAACATTCTTACCCAGAGTTCCTTTCCTGTTCCTGCACCGTGCACTCCCACGTGTAAGGAAAAGAATAATGACCGACTTTGTGTTTAATCACAGCGCTGACCTGGACGTTTGATCTTCTCCTCCACGTGCCTTTAAAAATCGACACTGCTCACTTAGCGATAATGTGAGAAGACGTTTAATGCAATAAAACGCTTTCAGTAGAGCCGCGGTGTTCCCACGCACCCTAGTTCAACATCATAACTTCTTATTAAAATGCATGATCTTGAATTACACCTTGAAACTCACCGTCTGGCTCGCCAATTTGTCTTCAGGAAAAGCGTGACCACGGGACAAGACCCAGAACTCATTCAGCCTGACTCGGTCCACCACTCAAAGGGACCACGGGACCAGGAAAGGATTTAAAAATTAATGGCGGATGTCAGGAAAGCTGGAAGTGATGAGAAGAGCTTTTCCGTGTAACACAGACGCATGAGAAACAGAAGACAGGTGCCAAAACATTTGCACAGGCGCCAGGCCCATCTGTGAAGTAAATACTGCTGGACAAATAAACAAAATAAAAGATGTCAGTCTTATAAATACATTTTCTATTTTCTCAGCTGATTTGTGCATTTAATAAGTTTAATTATGTTAGTTATTATGTAGTTATTATATATATATATTACAGTATAAACATTTATTTCTTATTTAAAGATTTTAGAAAATATATCAAATGTTCTAGTCCTGGCAGTGACTGTGGATTTAAAATACAATTTGAGTGAAAGGACGATATTTTGTGGTGATCCAAACTGAAAATTTTACATTGAAAGAAAAAAGAATTGTAAACTATACATTTAAATGATTTTACCAAATATTACAAAATATAGATTAAATATTGGCGCGGTGGTGTAGCGGTTAGCACTGTCGCCTTGCACCTCCAGGGTCCGGGTTCGATTCCCCGGCCAGGCTCGATTCCCGTCTCTGTGTGCA
>JAQQZT010000011.1:26850688-26863104 GCA_030068275.1 Clarias platycephalus | reverse complement strand
GGATTAGTGGACAGTGGAGGTGTAGTGGTTTAGGGTGTAGGGATTAGTGGATAGTGGAGATGTAGTGGTTTAGGGTGTGGGGATTAGTGGACAGTGAAGGTGTAGTGGTTTAGGGTGTGTGGATTAGTGGATAGTGGAGGTGTAGTGGTTTAGGGTGTGTGGATTAGTGGATAGTGGAGATGTAGTGGTTTAGGGTGTAGGGATTAGTGGATAGTGGAGATGTAGTGATTTAGGGTGTAGGGATTAGTGGACAGTGGAGGTGTAGTGGTTTAGGGTGTGTGGATTAGTGGACAGTGGAGGTGTAGTGGTTTAGGGTGTGTGGATTAGTGGACAGTGGAGATGTAGTGGTTTAGGGTGTAGGGATTAGTGGATAGTGGAGATGTAGTGGTTTAGAGTGTAGAAACTAGCGCATTTTGTCCCCTATCTAGAGCACTAATGTGGAGGTTTATGAGGCTCGTTAGAGAGGAGTAAGTGAGTTATGAATCCACAGTTCAATGAAAGCGTTACTCCCTCTTCCCAGCAAAGAGTGCAGTGCAGTGCATCATGGGTATTCTCTATAGACCGCTGGGACAGTGATTTACTGCAGTGCATTGTGGGAGTTGACGAGTGCAGTAGATATTCCCTATTAGACGAGAACGGTGGGAACGACGTGACCTGTGATGTTAAGTGTTGTTCTTTTCTCCTCCTGTCACAGACCCGCGTTCCCCAGCGCTGGTGCTTATTATTCACCGTTTAGGCGTCTGCGAGGGAACAAGATCAATAAGCGGGTGATGTATGAAGTATGAATCGGCCTGTGACTCGCTGCCGTGCTCTCCGACACGAGACGTGGGACGAAAACACGACAGCTTTCCGTGTTCAGCTCACAGGGGACACGTCACCGCCGCGCTCAGGAGAAACCGAACATGAAGCCACGAGCTCGAGCTTCTAGGTTAGCTTTCAGGGTGTTTTTGAACAAATGTGCCTCGTTCTGTAGTTCAGTTTTAAATGATTTCCTGTCAGTTTTTTTTTTTTTCATTTTATTCTTCAGTTCCATGTTTACAGATTTACATGAAAACGTGTAAAACCCTGGCCTTACTAATGAATATATTATTTAATTTATGATTATAATCATTACGATGGAGATTAGCTCCTTCTGTCACACTTTATCATTCCTTTGTCATTGTTTAAATAGTTTATAATATTAATTAATGAATTTCTGTATTTAAATATTATAATATTACTGTTTCAGTCCCTCAGAGCTTCAGAGAAATATACAGTCACTTACAGTCTCAGTTACTCTGAAGATCAAAAATCTAACCAGTTAGAAAAGAAAACTTAAGTTTTCTTTTAAGTAAAAAATAAGTTAATTAGCAGTAGAATTAACATTATTTATATTTTAAAAACATTAAAAAGTGAACAAATAGTTTATTTCTTTTGATGTATTGCTACAAAAACAACAGCATTACAGAAGCTCTAGCACTTTTTTCCTTCCCAATATATAAATATGCAAATTGGAGGCTCCCAAATCCTACAAACTCCTCCCCCTTCTCTGGTAAGATGCAGACCCTAACCCTATGTTCTGCATTTACATACTAATCACGGATTGGTTCTTATTTTTTATGATGCAACAACAGTATGATGTTCACACTAATTTATGATATAAGTACAATGTTTCTTAAAAATTTAATTATTTTATAGCTGGTACTGTATTTTATTTAAAAAACAAAACAAAAAATCATCTCATTTCATAAATTTCATAAACATCCCCTTAAGAAAACACATAGACCTCATCCGAGATTATACGTTTGGTTAAACTGTTTAATAAATGCGTGATTGAATGAATGAGCTGTTACCATGGAAACAATACTGTATTAGAATATGTGCATTAATATTAACCTGCACTACTGTTAGATCTGCTACTACAGAGAATTAATCAACACCTCCTGACCAATCAGAGCGCAGAACTCTGCAATGCCATGATGTAACTGCTGAAAAAAGTTCCTAAAAAACATCTAAGTTTCTGGAATGTTCCGTGTACAGCAGCAGCTTAAAAGGAAATCGAAAACTTTGAATTAAATTTCTAATACCAATCTGCGCTACAGTGATCTAAAGATAGCGCAGCCGCTCTGGGAATAACAAACCCTCGACTTTGGCTGTCGTTTCCTCTTAAAGCAAACAGCGCGGCGTAGGTTTTATCCCTCGGGCTGCTGACTGAGGGAAATTTAAATGAGCTGATCTGTATTCCGCTCCCGAGAACCCTCCAGGTCTGAGATTGTTAATATTCACACCGCCATCTGGACATCGGAGCGCGGGAACGGACGAGCGGCGCAGAGTCAGCCGGGCCAGACTCAGGGCCGCGTTCTTCTCCTCGCCTCTCATCAGGGGCAGAGCGATAAACACCAGCGCCGCGAGCCACAGCTGCTCCCAAATCAACATTCAGCCCGAATCAAACGCGCTACAGCGGTAATAGCCGGGAGCGCTAACGATGGCTCGCCGCTTCGCCACAGGTCTCCCGTCCGCCGCTGATGATTTATGGTGGAAGGCGACGTTCTACTCATGACTTGATGCTCGCTCGACTCTCGTCACATTGATCAACGTCAGCATCCAGACGTCAGCCATCCATTATCCTGCCAGCGTTCGCCATCATTCAATTCAAAAACCAAGATGGGGCTCGAAAGGAAAGGTCAAAAATGTCTGTAAAGGAAAAAAGGAATCTAGTTTTTAAAGAGCATAAAATAGTTTTAAACGAGGATTTACTTTTAATCTACCTGCAGTAAATATTTTGTCACCAACGCAAACAGCAAACTGATTATTGTGTAAAATGCGTTTAGATCAAGACTGTGTGCTTAACACTAAAGCAATATTGTATATGTGGTTTATTTGACATGAAGTCCTTCATCAGCTCATGAATGCTACAATGGTACAGACTCCTTGATTTTAGCCCCGCCCCAACGGTCCTTTACTCCGCCCACATCTTTATAATTCAATAAAAATACCTTTGTGGGAAAAAATGAATGATGAATAAACCCTGAGTTTCTTCAGGAGAACTTCCTGCTTCCTGATCTTCTAAAAAGAAAAACATTGAAACAGATAAAAGTGAATTTGAATTAAAATGCTTCTATTTAAACAGTTTGAATTAAGAATAAAACCCCATAGAGATAATTTAATTTAATTTAATTTAATTTAATTTAATCTTCATCCATGATGTAAAAACGTCCACATCATTGCACATCCATATTTACCTCCTTTATTGAAACTATTTTAGGTTTTTTTTTTTTTTTTAATCTTTAACCCTCTTAGATTTTCATCAATACTTAGATCGAGTATATATTTTTAATTAATACCATCAAATTATAATATTGTAATAAAATACCGGATGTGTTGTCATGATAAAAACAGATTTTTAGATGTACATGGTGATTTTGATGATATGCAAATGACGGCATGTTAATTGAGTGTCGCCTCATTTGCATAATTTGATAGACACCTTTGCGTTCCTCTCTAGTGCGACGGTTTCAGCTCGATTCGCTGTCGTACGAATAACAGAACATTAACGCCTGTACGCGTGTGGATCTAATCCAGATTAAATTCAATGTTCAAGATGAATTCCAGAATAATGAAGCGAGTTTTATTCGACACACGCGGCTGTGATAAACTCTCCACCGTATTGTTCAGCTTCACACTCGACGCCACCGGAGTGGAAATAAACCTGCAAAACCTCAAACTCTCAAAACCTAAATCACAGGTTTATATGCGAACCTGCCACCTTCTGAACGCTCTGGAAACACCACAACCATCTGCACTCAGGGATAATGAGGAGGACACTCAAAGCTGGAACAAGACTCGACTAACACCAGGAACTCGCTGCTCTTTTTATAGGACAGGGAACAGGAGCGACTAACACACACACACACACACACACACAAAGAAGTGACTGAACACAGAGAGAATTCACGCTGATATTTGGATGAAGGCTGAAATTGATGTGTGTTTTCTCTGCGGTTTGGCAGGATGTCATTTATTTATTGCCCCTTTTAGGAACGACAGGTGAGAAGTTCTCCAAATCGGCACGATCGATTTCTCTAGTGTGGGAAGTTTTTCACTTTGAGCAGAACTAAAAGAAAGTTTGCTCACCTTAAAAAGTTCTCTGTCAAGGTTCATTCATCTCCACCGTGTCCCCGTGTCCCTCCCTACGGCAGCACATCAATCTGGGACAGAAGGAGAAGAAAAGTCAGGAGAGTGCAGGTGGCGGAGGGTAAACAGAGGCAGGAGGGAAACATCTCAGTCTTAATAAGACAGGATGGAGAAAGTGGCGACTGAAACGTTCCTGCTGCTCCGGACGTCAATCACCGCCGGGCCCCGACTCCGGGGACGAGAGAGACGACGCTCCGCTGGGTTTCTGTCACACTTTCGGTCTGTCAGGACTGACGGCCCTTCGTTCCTCTCCACTGCGCTGCTGAACCACTCGGGCTTGATTTAACCCACGCCTGTCCGGTTCCTCTCGCGAGTCCGTGACCTGCTGAGCTCTGCACTCTGATTGGTCAGAAGCTGTTGATTAATAGGTTTATATTAACGCACTCGCCCTGATACAGTACGTTATCGTCTCCATAGCAACACCTCATTCACAGCTCACGCTCCACTATTGGATAATAAACAGGAGAAAAGTCATGTGCAGTCATGTGATCATTGTTGCGTCTGTCAGCGTCATCAAAGCGGAATGTTTATAGCTGCTATAACGTACGTGAGAAGAAGAACTGACTTGTTCAACAGCATTAAATGCGACGTCAAACCCATTAGGTGCTGATCTTTAATAAATAAATACGACTCTGTACGACTCTGTAACCGGGGGCGTAAGAGGAATAAAGCACTAAAGCAACGAAGTGTATAATTGGATTGTTTTTTTGCAGTATCAGATAATTACTTACAGATTAGATTTGAAACCTTGTAGCTAGCTCTTTAGTTAACATTATCTCCGCAATCGTGATGTTTTATTGCCTCACCTGATGTGTTCAGGCGGCTGTACAGGTGCTGAGCATTACGCAATGTCAGGACAGACAAGTCACTTACTCTCTTGTAGAACTCGCAGTTTACGTTTGCTCTGTCTGTATGTGTGTGTGTGTGTGTGTGTGTGTGCATGGGGCAGATGGGTCTAATGATGTAGAGTCAGACAGCAGGGATTTATTACACATTTAAAGCTCTTGTACACCGATGTGTTGGTCATTTTTACTCGACAAAGAGGAGTTTTAATAAAAAAACTGTTTATTATTTATTTTAAAAAAATGAAAACACTTTGTTTTATAAAAATGGCTCCCTGTAGGGATAAATGTGAGTTTATTTACAGTGAAAAGCAGAGAAAGATGTAAAAGATGAGAAGGATAAAGGTCATCTGTCGAGCGTCTGGGGGCCGGGTTACTCCTGCAGAGGTTCATCGATCGCAGTGTTGTGAAATATCAGACAAGCAAAAAGTCACACACAGCTTCGTCTGGCTGCGGTTTTAGTAAACACACACACACACACACACACACACAGAACTGAATTTAAAAAATATTCCCTTTTAAGTACAGAAAAAAACGGAGGATCGATGTGTGATTAATCTTCCGCAGGTTGTGTTAGAGATTCATCATCACTTTTTTCAGCTGGATCAGCGAGATATAAACAGTATATATACATATGAGAATGATTTCTTCAGTCTGTATTTTCTATCCATATTTTTCCAGGTTTAAAGGTGAGTGTTTGTGTTTGAAGGAGGTTGTCCAGACGATATCGAGAGCCCTCGTCTCAGACGCTTCTACTCGAGAGAATCTCAGAGGTGTGAAATACGCTAAAGTGATTCTTAATACTCTGAACGCGGATCTCAGAAAATCCACTTAATCAGCTGTACAACCCGAGTCTGAGTACCAGGAACTTTCCTCATAAATACTGATATCAGCTTTGAAACTCAAGTCGTCACCTTGAAGGAATAATTGAACCCGTATCAAGAGCAGAAGAAATCCAAAGATGGAAGATTGAGTTGAAAGTCTGAGTAACAAGATGAAAAGTGGACTTTTGTGCAGCTCGACTCCCAAAATAAACCCAAATTCCATCTGATGAAACAAAGGTTTGTTGTGTGTGTTAGAGAGTTTACAGTTTCAGGACTTTGTGTGAATATGAAATCTGAACCTTCAGCTACACAGGACCTGTGATGTTCCAGAGCTCCATGTCTACTGAAGAGATGATGAGAAGACGACTCCGACTGTGTGCAGGAGGATCGGGTTACAGCGGCGGGATGTGATCACAGACCTCAACTTCAAACACAGAGCTTTTAAAATAAGCCGTGTTTCAAGAGGACCCTGCTGGTGACATCTGAGACATCTGGTGACTTCCAGAGCTCGAGAGGAAGAAAGACACCATCACGGTTTCCTACGAGGTGAAGCTGTGACAGATTCCAGAAGCTGCGCAATTAGATAAGAACCTTTAGCTTAGTGACATCGGGCTGGTCACATTACAGACTCGCTTCAGAGGAAAGTCGCGAATCCAGCCCTGAAAGGCAACGGAAGTTGGCAGCAGTAATTTGCATATTCACTAAATCAGCATTATCTTTTGTATGTTAAAGTGTATAATCAGACATTTAATCAGAATAGAAAAGGACAGATTGTGAATGATTTCTTATAAAACAAGTTTTGGTAAAAACTCATTTTAGAAACCATGTGGTCATCGCAAACTATTTACATCATAATAACAAGTTGTAGAATTTCTATCATAAATATGTTTTAGAGGAATAATGGTAATTGGTCCTCAGTGATTGGGTGCTGGGATTAACGGTGAATAATAATGATCAGTGATCGTCTTTGGAAATAATCTGAATCCATAAAAGCCTTTGCAGCCTACAAACCGGCAATAACATAATGTTATACACCGCATAACAGCAACACTGCCCAATGACACACACACACACACACACACACACCAGTTCACAATTATCATTCACAGTACACAGTCATGCTCTCAAACCCACTTTGTCATGTAAACACTCAGCGTACGCGTTACCTGACTTTACCAAACCTTCTCCTTTTGCATCACTGTTCTAGTTTTAGTCTCGTCTTTGCTTCCTGGTATGTTGATTTTCGCAGACGAAATGCCTGTTTCTCCATCATATCTTGAACACTGTTGGATTCGTCTGTCTCCTGTTTGTGACAAATTAATTTGACTAACAGAGGAACAACAACAACAGTGTTTGAGAGAAATCAGTGCTTAAATCAACACCATGTCACTGTTCCACAACCTCCCTACCTCTGAGTACACTGATCTCCCAGCAAGAAAAAAATAAGTGCTGATTAGCCACATTTTGTGAAGGTATTTTGCTCCAATGCTGCCTGTAATTTTCCAGTTTTAAAGGGTCAACTATCAATCTCCCCACTGGGAACGCTCTCACATCTGGATGGAAGGTGGACCTATGAGCACTTCATTTGACAATCTCAATGAACCAGGGAAAAGGAGGGTTCTGGTAGCTCAGTGTGTCTCCCTCCATGAGGAAGGTCCAGGTTTGATTCCCAGCCAATGCTCAAACCCCAGGCCCTGGATGCAATCCCAGTCACAAGCCTGAGGAAAACAACAACAACAACAACAACAACCGGCGGACAAAGGAGCAGGGGAACCATTACACACTCGTTCACATGGTTTGTAGCCAAATACACAGGAAATGGGTAGAATGAGTGAAACTTCTAAAGTGCTGAAGAGTTTTCATGCAGAGATGAGAAGATGACACTAGACTTGCTGATTGATCACAGTATCCAGCTCAGCCAGACTCAGGGAGGACACACACCAATCCTAACATCTTCCCTCTGTGAGTCCATTTCTTTATAATCCTGCCTGTTGTCATCAGGCTTAGTTCCTGTCTTGACAGTGTTGTTCAACTTGGGAGCAACTTCTGGTCTGTGCAGAAGAGCTAAGAATTTCCAGAAAAGCACTGCCTCATCATCATGTGGGCAACAGAACCATGACATTCTACACCCAGCCCCTTCTCCTCAGAGTCTGCACCAAGAACACATCACATTTATGGTCACAGTCGCAGGCAAACACCTTATCATACTGACAGGAATGGTTTTCAGGAATGGTTTGCATGATCTTCTGGGTTCAAAAAGACATCATACACTGGTCATTGTACTGCCAAGAACATTGTCTCAGAACATCTCAGTGGTCATTCGGTTCTACTACTGACCTACCTGGAGCTCACTGAAGTGTTCGGGAAAAACAAAGTCTGTGGTCTTCCACCACATTAACCGTATGACCACACAATCAACTTTCCCTTTCCCTCATGAAACAAAGTGCCATGGATGAATATATCAGTGAATTATTCCAGCAAGGGAGAATCCATCCTTCCCTTTCCCCTAGATTGGCAGGTTTCTTTATAGTGGAGGCCCCAGACCCTAAATGGACGACTGTGGAATTAACCAGAGCAGAGTACAAATATCCGCTAGTGCTGTTTCTCTTGGAAAAGCTCTGAATGGTTAAAGATCTTCAATACGCTTGACCTAAGAAGCACATATTTACATACTTCAGCGCTGTCTTTGGACACTGTGAGTGTTGTGTCCTCTAATATTGGCTTTTTCGTGACCCCGTCACCCTGAAGGACATCCTCGGTAGACTGATATGGATTCAGCAACAAATACTCCAGGGGCTGCTAGAAAATCAGCACTTTGTTAAAGCAGAATACAGATGATCTTTTCTCCTGGAGGATGTCGTCTGCTCAGAGCGAGTGGGCGTTAACCCCACCCCGAGACTGTTAAGCAGCTGCTAATGTCTGCAGCATTATAAATGGAATCAATGTTAAGTACGCTATGCTAAGTTAGCATCACTGTGCTGGTCACATGCATGTGTCATTAAATCTAAAAATATTTCCTTTTTGTTGTATTTATATTTAGACGGTGTTAAATTCCCCAGGCTTCTCGTTCCACGGTCCTCCTCTTCCTCCTCATTTGTTATGTAGTTATTCTTCTTATGGCTCGATTTCTGTAGAACATTTAAAAGGCTTTGTTGCAGTAGACTCAGGAAATGGAGTAGTGGTTAAAGACCACCTCATTTTCTGTAGAGAGAACATTCAGACACCAGTGTGTGTGTGTGTGTTCCCGTTCCGTAAGCGTATCAAAGCTCGTCGAACACTTCAAGCAAAATTCCCTCAATTTTAAACTTAACAAAATAAGTGTCATGATGCAAATCTTTTACTTTTACAAGTAGATGTAATTAGAAAGACCAATACAGACCTGATTGTTGCTGTTTTCTGACTTTTCTGTAATATTTATTAAGGAGACAGTCATGAGTTCCTCTCAGTTGGTGAAGAAATCTGCTCTCAGGATTTCCAAAAAGTGAAGCTTGCAACGCAGGTCGGATGATTACATCACATCCTCGTCTCCCGCGAGCTCCGGAGGGCCACTAAGTCCTCACTCCACACGCCGCTTCACTTTCCTGCTGCAAATTTACTTCTAATTTCGTCAGTGCTGGTTCCCACTCGCCAGCTAGACTGATATTTACCATCCTGTGAGGATTAGATGTCCTTTAACCAAGATTATACACATTCCTTCTAACACTGGATTCTATAGGCTTAAGGCGTCGTACGTTTTTTTCTTCTAAAAATGTAGATGTGAATAAGACAAAAATGCAGCTCGTTCTGTTTAATGTGAAACCGCAGCGTAACGTCTCTGTCCTGAAGATGTCAAACAGTTTTAGCTTCATCTGACTGATACAAAACACACCTGGCTGACACTGGAGACTCCTTCTATACATGTTAAATGAAATAAACACCTCCTGACTATCAGTAACCCTGGACACGTCAGTGAGGGAGTGTGTGCTGTACGCGGCCCTGTGTGTGAGCCGTTACTGTAGAAACGGCATTAATATAAACCTGTGTTACTGCCAGGAAATGAAGAAAATAAGGAAATAAAGAGCTAATGAAATAATTCCATCATGCGGAGCCTCGGTGTAAATCCGAGCGCTGAAAGAGAACGGGGTTTGATGAACAGAGTGCCGTGGTACGGAGACTGTGAGGAATTCTGCTCTTAATTCTGACCTTAAATCCCGCTGTGCGGATCAGAGGGTTACGTAAGAGAATAAAAGAGAAGTGAGGAGGAGATCTGCGTGAACCATGACACATCCGTCCACTCTGCAGCTCCTGATTCTGTTCCCTTTGTCTGGAACAGTGTCGCGGTTCAGACACCGCGGTTATGTAACGTTTATTAATGTTTATGTGGGAGGGCCGAGTTCTTATTGGTCGGAAAATAAAAACAATCATGTTTGTTTTGTCACAGTGTAATGACGGGTTGTGTGTGTGTATTGTTTTATTTTTATTCTATTTCAATTTAATTAATTTATATTTATTTACCCTGACAATTTTTATTTTTTAAATGAATGTTCCATTATGTTTTATTTTCTTGGCACTACATTGTAATTATTCAATAATAATTACATAATTAATATTTCTCATTAATCTTACGCTGGTCATTTTTATTATGCCACATTTTACATAATATGAACATTTTATTTTAACTGTATTTAAGACTTGCTATATAGTGTAGTACTTCTGTAGTTGCAACACAAATGTATTCCTTTTTTCACTTTTTTTTGTCATTGTTTTGCATTGTTTTTATTGTTTTTATTATTATTATTATTATTATTATTATTATTATAAAAAAAAAAATTTGTCCTAAAGTTGCATTTTTATTTCTTTCTTGTTACATACATATCACATTGTAATTTTTCTCTTCTTCATGTTATGCTATTGAGGTTTGTTTTGTGTGTTATTGAGGATACAGTGTTATTTTTGCTGTGTTTTTACTTTACGCTCCTGATGAGAGGAGGCGGAGCTGCACATGTTCAGCGGTAACTCAGCTGTCAGAGCGAGAACTCGATCTGCCTCAGGGAGCAACAGGCCACAGAACCGGAGAGACGGAGGATGAAACAAACACACGTCTCCTCACGGTCGAGCGGCCGCTGGTGTGAACCCGCAGGACCTCACGTCTCCTCACCAGACCTGCGTGTGTGCGTGTGTGTGTGTGTAAGAGAGAGAGCACAAAGGCCACGCTGAGAAACACACTGATGCTGATTGAAACACGACCAGAGCAGAATACAGTCACATCCTGAAGTCTGAGTGAAGCTACAGAGAAACACTTTTATTCCAATAGTGGTTTAAAAATTTATATTTCACACAGAAATCTCATCATTTCGGTTAAAAATGCTCCAAAAACAATAGCACACTGCAAATATAGATAGATAGATGTTGACAGTCCTTGCCAAATTAAAAATAAAATATTGTTATTTAGAGCATTTATTATGATTATGATTATGATTATTATTATTATTAATAATAATAATAATAATAATAATAATAATATTATTTTAGAAAATGACATCACAATAACAAAAAAGCAGTTTTAAAGAATATGAGTCTGATGTTTGATGTGAGGAATAAGAGGACCAGGACCAGGGTTTGGCCAAAGCTGTAACTCATCAGTGACCTTAAAGTCCAATTCCTGTGGTTTAGGCAAACCTGAATTTGTCTCGTTGTTTTGTCTGTGCATGACTCCAGCCCCGCCTCTAGGATCCTGTTTTGAACCGCTGTGTTTGAAGGTCACTTGATGTCCGCCTACGGTTGTTGAGTCACATCTGAATGACTTTGCGCTCTTTCCTGTCAGTACAAACTGGTTTTCGCCCTCTGCCAGTCCTGTTGTCCCCAGTGTCCCCTGCTTGGCCTTGTCCTCATGTGCTGCCATCTTTGAAATGTTATGTATGGAAGCAGGCTGATGTATCCCACTGTACACACTGAATCCACCCCACTGTATCCCTGTACCAGTACAGCCAGGACTGAGCCCTTCCTTCCTTCACTCAGAACTTTTCTTTTCCTCACGTTGGTCAGTGGTCAGTGTTTTAGACTCCAGTTCCCCATGAGATAACCCTGGCGCTGTTTCTGCCATCCAGCTGGTCACATTTGCAGGAGGACAGTGATGATCACAGCAGTGCTTTTTATTCTCTTCCTCATTAAATACCTGGAGCTGTGTAGGTTCTAAAGGTTCTCCGAGTGAACGTGCAGTGAGGAAAGAGCAGGACGTGTTTCAGCCTCTTGGACCTGGATCTACAGTCTGATCTCGTCTTTCCTCTCTGTATCTCTGTACCTCAAAATGGTGGAGGTATTCTTTTTTTCCTTCTTCATAAATTACACTTGAATCTGTTTAAGTGGAAGCTTTTATGCGGTGATATAACTTCTCAGGATGTTCAACTGTACAAATGAGAGATTTTATGAGCTTAATATTACTGCAGGATTCACTGCTACAAATCTGAACTTAAGTTCTTTATTGTTTTGTAAAAAGAAAAAAGGAAGTTAAAAAAAAAAAAAATATATATATATATATATACAGTGGTGTGAAAAACTATTTGCCCCCCTCCTGATTTCTTATTCTTTTGCATGTTTG
>JAQQZT010000011.1:26707454-26712973 GCA_030068275.1 Clarias platycephalus | reverse complement strand
GTGTGTGTGTGTGTGTGTGTGTGTGTGTGTGTGTGTGTGTGTGTGTGTGTGTGTGTGTGTGTGTGTGTGTAACCTGAGCACGTCTGAGCATTACACTCATGTGTATAAACTGTGGACTGGACACACACACACACACACACACACACACACGTATTGTTCCATTTAGGGACCACATGAATTGAGGCTCTGTATAAATTCTACACTCTTTCATTTGCACTGTTTGGAATCGCTGTGTTAATGCTAATGCTAATGCTAATGTTAATGTGTCAGTCCTGTGTTCATTCACAACCGACACGGGTTAACACTCTCACACCCTTCAGCGTTCCCCGACCGAGGACACGCCGAGGCTCGCCGCGTGATGGTGCAGAATTAACACCTACAACGCGAGAGTTAATTCTCCTCCGTAGGTGTTCATTCACAGCCGTAATTAAAAACTCACGGTGTACATTTAACACCTACGGCGATCCGCTAACGCCTAGCGAGCTCTTTTAAGACTGGGTGCTGAGTAAACTACAGTATCGTGTTGTTGTGAGAACGCTGAGACATCACCCGGCGTTTTAGCGCCACAGAGATGAAAATCTGTCTCGTTCAGCTTCCACCTTCCACAGGTCTATTTATTATTTTACACATCTGAAGAGTCCATAATTTACCTTCACAGTGTGTTTATTAACATGACATTATGTGAGAAGGAGTCTCTTGTAACAGGCGACATGTTTTTTTTATTTTTTTGTCATTTTAACAGAGAGAGAGAGTGAAAACACTTGTGCTGTATTACTGTGGCTTTAAATAGTAACTACTCAGTGGGTTTTTACAAAACTACAATCAGTTTAAACTGAGTTTGGACATTTTTACGATTTTGAGAAAACATACAGCAGCAGCACTGGGAATAATAATAATAATAATAATAATAATAATAGTACTACTGGGTGGGGGAAAATTAACGAGGCGATATTTAATGGCTAGAACTTGTAGTATCACTGGAGCACCCCCCTCAAAACACCCCGACCCCCCACTGTGTGTGTGTGGTTAGTCCAGTATTTTCCAGGACGTTGGCTGGGAGTTGCAGACCTCATGAACGGCATCCAAGAAGTCCAGATCTCAATCCAAGTGATTTTTTCCAGCGGGGCAACGCAAAGGAGGAGGTGTACAGGATAAAGCCTCGCACACTGGAGGACACCCTGGAGGACACCCTGAAGGACACCCTGAAGGACACACTGGAGGACACCCTGAAGGACACACTGGAGGACACATTGGAGGACACCCTGAAGGACACACTGGAGGACACCCTGAAGGACACACTGGAGGACACGCTGGAGGACACATTGGAGGACACCCTGAAGGACACGCTGGAGGACACATTGGAGGACACACTGGAGGACACCTTGAAGGACACCATGGAGAACACCCTGGAGGACACACTGGAGGACACATTGGAGGACACACTGGAGGGCACCCTGTAGGACACCATGGAGGACACCCTGGAGGACACCCTGGAGGCACGGATTCAGGAGGTTCTCAGCAATATCCCAGACCATTTCCTTCAGTGTTCCATCACCAGACGTTTGACGAAGCTGGTTGACGCCACTGGTGCCCACGTTGAAATTTAAAGATTTGCTTTAATTTTCCTCCATAATAAAATACATGTGCAATTTGTTTCAATAGATCTTTAATAGAAATATGGACTTTATTACCAAGTTTTACTACCTAGTTACTTTTCACCCACACTGTAGAAGTTGGTTTACTAATAACAGTAGTAATAGTGGACGGGGCTGTAGAGAAATATTCCTAATAGTTTTTTACCGTATGTTTCAGTCCGCTGAGCTCTTAGTTAACCCACCTCTAGCAGCAGTGTGTTCTCTCTCTCACACACATGCATGAAGTTTAAAGGAAAACCGATGAGACACAAAGACGAGAGATCTGAAGCCATGTGCTGCTCTGAGCAGAGATAATCCCATGTGAGCTTTTAATTCACTTTCTTATCGTTACATATTCCACTACTTTTGAAACAAATAAACATATTTTCAAAAAGGCTTTGATTATCACCTGTTAGTTTTCCTGGAATCGTGAAGAGCTGGTGATTTATTTAATCAATAGAACAGAAAATAAAATATCGCTAGTGAAATTGTTGAGATTTTTGAGATTCGTTGAGGAACGTGTTCAGTTTGCCGGGTGGAACATCGGCCCAGTTCGTCTGTTTCAGGCCCGCTGGTGCCCGGATACTCGAGAAGGAACTTAATAAAACCGCAGCGCTTTGTTAAACACTAATCAATAAACACAATAAACATGCTTTTTTGTTAGCCTTTATTTATTTATTTGTTTATTTATTCATCAAGGGTTTTATTTAAGTGTTGCTCAGCACCATAATGAGGTAAGAATGAGTTTCGGATTTCAGCCCCATGGACAGAGCTGCATGCATTAATATAAACGAGTCATGCATATAAATAAAGTTTATTTCAGAACTGTGGTCTATTATAGCGTAGAAATATATAAATAAATAAATAAATAAATAAATAAATACCATCATCATGGAAAGAACAGGATCGTTTTAATGAACCAGCGTCTCTCTTAGAACCAAAGTCAAACAGAATAAAAAAATAAAGTACAGAAGAATGAAGGAGGAGGTTTATAACGCAGTGATGCTGTTTGTGTAAATACCAGAGATCTGCTCGTGTTCACGTCACATTAACAACCGAACTCACGCTGAAAGAACAAAAAGCACAAAGCCTGTAGTTCTGCCAGCATTTTTGCTCATCAGCGGCTCGGTCTGCACTTTTTGTCAGCACCGTGTGTTAATTATAGTTTTGTTTATGATGTTGGGAAGAGCATCTGCAGCTGAGTGAAGAACACACTCCACACTCCATCACCTCGGCAGTCTGGAAGGTGTTTCTGCATGATGACACTTCAGCTGCGTGGAGGATTTCACTTTCACATTCATTCATCCGGAAACACTTTAATCCAGGACGAGTTCCATTCAGGCACCGAGCCACGGAACAGGTATTATTACTTAATTAACATTGAAATAGTACAATAATCATCAGAATAATAATTACAGTGTCAATAATAATAATAATAATAATAATAATGATAATAATAATAATGATAATAATAATAATAATAAGGGGGATGATAATAATAATAATAATAATAATAATAATAATAATAATAAGGATAATAATAATAATAATAATAATAATAATAAGGATGTATTGCGTACAATTATCAAATAGCTAGTTGAATAATTTTAAGTTTGCAGTAATTAAGTGTTTAAAAAATAGAAAATATTGTTTCAATGTTTTGTTTATTGTTTATACAATATTATAACAATATTTAGTTGTTGTTTTTCTCATTTATGATAATAATATTATTATTATTATTATTATTATTATTATTATTATTATTATGGTTGTTATTATTATAGCAGGTTCCACCGGTTCTTTCTATTTTTGGCTGAAGTGAAGATCTGTCACAAACATTCAGGTAATTCAGATTAATTCAGATTAAATAAACTTCAGATAAAACATCAACATACAACTGAAGAGCATAGTTGTGTGATACATAGATATAGATAATTGTGATGTGATATATGTAAATGATGATGGTCACCTGTTTCCTAAAAGCTCTCTGTTCTGCCCCAATTTTATGGAACTTTTAAATTTAAATTTAACTTTTTACATTTTTAAACTCTATTTAGTTACCAGATCATTTGGCTGTAGACAGAAGCATCGGATTTTCAGAGATTTCTATCTACTTCATTTCTTACGCACAGCGGTACCTCAACATACGAGTTTAATCGTCCCGGAGGCGAGTTCCTAAGGAGAAACACATTGTCCCAGAGGAAATAATGTAAATGCAGATAATCTGTTCCAGCCACCAAAAAATATTACCAATATTACCAATATTCAACACTATCAAATATTAACCAAAAATTGCATATAAAAACTATCAAAACATTGATTGTAAATGAAGTAAATATGAAATAAATAGACATTAAACATCACTGTTTGCACTAACTGCTTTAAAAACCAAACTGAAAGCATCGCCTCTTTCTTCCTTGCCGTTCTTGATAACGTTCTCGGGACACACGGTGTCTTGACTAAATCTCACACAAAGGCAAAAAAAACCAAAAACTCGCAAACAAGTTTTGAACGTCTCCCGAACATACCAGCAACTCAGCCGGTGTTCGAATCAGTTCAGTTCGTTCGCTCATAATGGAATATGATTACGGTGGAGCTGAGGTTTTACTGTAACATTTAAAAGTGTAAATAAATGTGTATTTCATAATGATCAGAGTGTCTGTGATGAACAAGTCGAGGGCGACGGTGCTGAGGGAAAAACTCCCTGAGATGGCAATAGAATTGTTGTTGTTTGGGTTAATATTCTACTTTTCACCAGTTATTAATACCAGTTATTGATCATTAACACAAAATAACTACGGACTCTCAACAGCAGATGAATCCGTGCAGTTAAAAACAGACCAGTTGTTTTATAAATGAACAATAGAGTTGTTGGTTGTTAATCTTCTCTGAACCTGTCACAGCTGTCAGAACCACAATCACTTACACACTCTGTGTCTTTTTCAGCCGATCGTGACCAGCCCTGATCCTGTGTTCCTGTGGTGTTCGGCGATCACCTGTCCTTTGCCTGCTTACCGTTTCTGATTTGTTTGCTGAGATAAATTCTTCTGTGGAGTTCTGTCAACCTGCATTTGGATCCTCACCTCTGTTTGTGACAGATTACTTTAACACTTCATGGACACAGCAGGAGATTTCAAATGGCGCCAAGCAGTATCAGCCCAGGGGCAGATCATCAGCGAGCAGGCCCAGTAAGTCAAGAAGCTCACCTCCCAGATGGCACTCCATGCCACCTTGTCAGCACAGCCCACGCCACCGCACCAATTCTGCAGCCAACCTCACTGCATGCCTCAATAAATACTCTGGAGAGCCAGGAGAGCGTAAAGGCTTTATGCTTCATCGCTCACTGTACCTTTAGAGTCATGGGGTCCCTGCATGTACCACAATTGCACAGTGTATTAACCTTCTCACTGACAAGAATCTTGTTTGGGCTACAGCAGTATGGTGCCGTGGATGGGGGGGACATGACCTCATACAAACACTTTCCCTAACTATTATAATGTATTTTGATCACTCTCCTGAGGGCTAGTACATGGGTGAGTGTCTGTTAGTGCTCAAACGATTTACCAGAGTGCAGCTGAGTTTTCGCAATCTGGCAGGTCGCAATGGATGAAATTCTCAAGGTGGGATTCCATGGGGGGCTCAAAGCCGAATTACTCACCGAGCTGGTGCACAACCATGACCAGAAGTCTCTTGACAAGTTGAGTGAGATCCTCCTCTTCAATAGCCTTCTCCTTCAAGACTTAATGATCTGCATTAGTCCAGATGGTACTGCAGCATATTCTGAATGTGCAAGCCCTGGAGTGGACCCATCAGGAGTCACTGCAAGGAGTCAGTCATGTTTCAGGTGCTCCCTACTCACCTGTCAGATCTTTGTGGATGCAAAAA
>JAQQZT010000011.1:26665484-26679238 GCA_030068275.1 Clarias platycephalus | reverse complement strand
TGCGAATAATAAAGGATTGACAATAATTAGTCATATTGGTGGCACAGAGGGGCCCCCAAATAAAATTCTGCTTAGGGCCCCCTGAAGGCTTGGGCCGGCCCTGCGCTATACAAATAAAATTGAATTTTTAATTGAATTAATCCCGCTTTAACCCCTGGTCAAGCGCACTACTTGATGTGTGGAGCAAGGGATTGTACACTCTACATACGTAGTGCACTAGATTTGGGATTCAACCCTGAAACAGTTAGTTACCTATTAATTAAAAAGTCAGTATCAGTTAATGTTACCTGCAGATCATTTTATCATTATATTTAAACTTGTGCAAATTAATATCCTTATTACCTTCTTCATCCATTTTCACAAACTTGTTTCACTTTTGAATAAGTTACGAAGTCCAACATGACATACTGCATATGAACATAATCAGCAGAACAGAAACAGAAATCAGTTGCTACATTACTCTTTTATCTTTGCGACAAAGCATTAGGTAATGTGATCAGAAATACACCTGAATGTAATCATGAACAAAACTACAGAGTGACCTAATGTGAGTTAACAATACTTTTTTACTTTTTGACGTCATGGTCGCCTGCAGAAGGTCTATAGTAACTCATATACTATCTCAGTGCTCAAAGGTCTTAGTGCTTATTTATTACACTTTCTCACAAAAAAGTGTTAATATGAATTATTAACAGTGTAATTAGTGATGTGATAAACTTTTAAAGGAGTCTCCAGTGTCAGTGTCAGTGCTTTGTAACAATCGACTGTTAACTTTTAACATACTTGTTTCATGAACATTCCACAACATTAAATGTAACAGTAAAAGCATAAAAACATATAACAGTCTATAATTAATGTGAAATTGCACATTATCTGATGTATAAGAGGAGTAAAAGACTTTCAGATGGAATGTTGCAGAGAAATGATTAACTTTAGCGAGAGAACTACATAAACCATCTAATTGTTGATTATTTGCCTACAACCGCATGACACAGTGTCTTACCACTTATTTAACTACTTGTTAATATTTACTTAATAAAATATGTCTAACTTGCTATTAAACACCGGAGACAGTTCTGAGAGTAAAACCTCCCTTTATTTCTCTATATAATCCCCTGCGACACTAATGTACTTATCCCAGTGTTTCACTAGTGACACCATCAAGGTAGAAAGTTTTGCCGATCAGACTGTTTGATTCACATCTGAAACAGGCACTCCGATCATGAAAACTTTCTACCTTGATGGTAGAACTCTCCTTAATTGGAGTCACCAAATACTTTGTAGAACAATACATGAACTCATCCTGCCCACTGCGCCACTTGCACATTACGAGAACTCGACTAGAAGTTATTGCCACAGTCTCGACCTCACTCCAGGCCTTTTACACATATTTGGGAGTTCCTGGCAGGCCAGTGTTTCAGGCATGAAGCAGGCAGACCAATCATGTCCCCTGTGTAGTTTATTATGATATACTGTAATCTAACAATGTATTTGAAAGGACTCCAGATAATCACTTTAATTCACACAAAACGTTACAGAAGTTAGGATTAGGGGCGGAGTCTGTCCCTTTCTATATTTCATTTTAATTAGTCCAAGTTCTCACAATAACACCTTGTTTTTTTCTTTCCTTTAACTTGAACCTTGAACCCAAGCATCACGGAACATCACTTTCTCCTGGATGTCCACTCGTCTCTCAGTGCTGAGACGTTTCTCCAGCACCTTGAAGGGGAGGCGAGCAGGAATGCGTCCTGACTCGAACCGTCTGCCGTCGTCCAACATTCAGGAAGCCACAGAAACTTCAATCCGGAGCCACAGACTGGAATGATCAGGAATGATCTGAGGAACAGACGTGTTTAACTCTCACGTTCTAGAGTCTTCCTACTTATTGTCCTCATCGTATTGTACTTTAATAATCGTTTTTTTTTTTAGTAATTATTA
The DNA here is from genome assembly GCA_030068275.1 of Clarias platycephalus. Lineage (NCBI taxonomy): Eukaryota > Metazoa > Chordata > Actinopteri > Siluriformes > Clariidae > Clarias > Clarias platycephalus. The sequence goes on along the minus strand of JAQQZT010000011.1, from coordinate 26,677,300 downwards.
TTATTCTCTCCCATTCATCTGTTTAAGTTTTGCTCGTACATTGGTTGGGTTTTACAATAGGTGTTCCTTCTCTCTCTTTTTTCTTTTTTCTTTATCATATTGTGCTACTCTTTTTTTTCCCCTTCCATTCTTCTTTTTTCCCTTTACAATTCCTCAGACAATAAGGGACAATAATAATAATAATTACAAAAAAAATCCTTCACATATTGCTATCTAACAAAGTCCTTACTATGGACCGGTAAGTGAAAGGACATTGTTTTATACGTTAATAAGAATATAAAAAAAAACCTTACACTGAAGCGCTGATGATGAAAAAAGGAGAAAAAAAACCATACTGTACTGTTGTACCGTTTTTATCAATTATCTCAGTAATTAATACATTAAAGGGATAATAAAGCTGTGATTACAGCAGCATCGATCCAGTAAAGTTTGATCATTATATGCTTGTTAATAGGGACACACTGGAGGGTCTGTAGTTCGCACTGATTGCACTTCAATGTGCTGAATTTGCAGAGCATTTATCGGCTTTTTCCTTTTTTTTTCCCCCTTCTTTGATGGAGCTTTATAGTAAGAACTAATGTGTTTAATTCCAGCAGAGGGAGCTATACACTTTACAACTCGAGTCAGAAAAGGGCACTGCAGTCATTAATGCGAGATGTTTTTTTAATTGTGTGTGTGTGTGTGTGTGTGTGTGTTTCTTTTTCACTTTAGTATCGGACCGTCTGACTTTCCTGCCTTTTAATTTGTGCAGATTCAATTTATCAAAGTTAGATGTCGTTAGTGCTGAGAGAGTGAGAGAGAGATAGAGAGATGGAGAGAGAGAGATGGAGAGAGAGATTGAGCGATAGAGAGATGGAGAGAGAGATGGAGAGAGAGAGATGGAGAGAAAGAAATCGCGGGATGGAGAGAGATGGTGAAATGGAGAGTGGAGAAAGAGAGAGAGAGAGATGGATAGAGAGATGGAGAGACGGAGAGAGATGGAGAGAGAGAGAGAGAGAGAGAGAGAGATGGAGAGAGAGAGAGATGGAGAGAGAGAGAGAGAGAGAGAGATGGAGAGAGAGAGAGAGAGAGAGAGAGATGGAGAGAGAGATGGAGAGAGAGAGCGAGCACACACTAATGCTGTTACATAAGAGGAGAAGCTAACAGAACACCATCGATCGGTTTAGAGCTGCCGGAGTTCCTCACTGAAACCAGTGAAACCAGTGAAACCAGTGCAAGACATCAGACTGAGCAGGAACATAAAAAAAAAGTGTGTTGGTGTAAAATGTTCCATTGTTCTTTCAAATTTGAAACAGAAATAAATAAACAAACATTAAAGCCTGAGTGTAGTGTAGTGACATAAGCGGTTCAGGCCGAGTTGCTAAGTGGATCATGTGACCTGGTCATGTGATCTCCTAACTGAATTTATAACAACAACAACAACAAAATCCATAATGGATAAACAAGCTGAGTTAGCCAGCTAGCTAATGATATTTAATAATATTAGCTATCTGGAGGACGCTAACGCTAATTTGGGTGAAGTGACATAAAATGTTTAAACGTGCAGCAATTTTATTTCTAAATCTATAAACACAAACAGAACAATGTAACAACAAAATCAATCAATCAAACAAACAAACAAATCAGACATCATTAAAAAAATAATAAATGTAAAAAACTAAACTGTAAATAAATAAATAAACAAATAAATTTATACTAATTAAATAAATTAAAAACAAACCTATGGCTTTTATTGCATAAAAAATAAATACGTAAGGAAACTTTCTAAGTGAAAAGAATGATTCAATAAATAATAAAGAAATAAATAATAAGGAAATAAATAATAAGGAAATGTATCAATAAATAAAGCAAACCGATACATTTCATAATTAACAAACAGATAAACAAGTAGATTAATAAAAATAAGTGTGCCTAATTAATTAATAGATATACAAGTCAGTAAATAGGAATATAAATGAATAAATAAAAATATGAAATATATAAATTAACAAAATTAAGAATTAGAGCTTTGTGATTATTAATTTTAGTTTCATTATTCATTTTGTATCTTTGGTGTAAAATCTTACTAAAGTCATTAATATTTGAAGCTTTATGTTCACACACACACACACACACACACACACACCTCGTTTCCATGGGGTCCTTGCTGAGGTAAACGATCCAGTAAACAAGGTTAAAGGCGCCGAAGGACAGCGGGAAGAGGATGCGCGAGTATTTATCAATGATGCTGGTGCCAATTAGTGAAGAGCTAGTGGGCGTGGCTTCAGGCACGGGGCTCGCAGGAACCATGGAGTTCTCCTTCTGCGGCACCGAGTTCAGCCTTTTCTTCAGAACGCTGCTGGGATCGACTCGCAACTGAGACAGGAGATCAGAGAGGGAGAAAAACAATCATCAGTGCAATCAAGAGCGGGAAATTCCTCTGACACACGGGCTAACACTGGCTCGCAGTGTGTGTGTGTGTGTGTGTGTGTGTGTGTGTGTGTGGATGTACAAACAGTTTCAAAGGAAACGACTTGTGAATTCCCAAAACGTGTCCGGAATACACAAGCTAAAAATGCTAACCATGCTAGCAATGCTAACTGAGCACTAAAAGTAAAAAGACTATAAACAATGTTGTTGATTTTCAGTGATCAGTCGTTCCGCTCTCTAAATGTCCACGGGAACGACTGCAGTGAGCTCGGAGCCGCCTCGGCCGAGATCGTCATCCACAGACATGCGGCGTTCTTTAACACGTTCACATAACGTTCACGTTTTACTGCGGCTAAGAGTCTTCTGTAAATGTCAAGCACAAGTCCTGGTTTGACTTGAAGGGATTTCTTTAATGATGCGTTTAAAGAAAACAAGCCAAAACACGACGTTCACGTAACACATAAAGATACACGTGATTTAGATCAATCCGCGTCTGTGTTAATTATAAATAAACACCTGAAGAGAACAGAAGGGTTAATCCAGCATGAGTCAGGACTCACACCGTGATATACATCTGACACACACACACACACACACACACACACACACAGAGTAGATAAAACATGCTCCGATGCCAAGATGAGTCATGGGTCCAAAATTATTTTATAAATTGAAAATAAGAAAGAATGTGTTTATATCTTAGAGCAATATCTTCATAAAGGATTTAGACATTGCAGTGATTTCAGAAATCCCACTGGACATATATTCATTAATTATATGTCAATTATAATCCTGCTATTTTTAAATAAACGAATTAATTTACATAAATAAATAAATAAATAAATAAATAAATAAATAAATAAAAAAATTTAAATATGAGATCATAAAAATAATAGTAATAAAATATTGCTAATAATATAAAATAATAGTAAAAATAATGATGATAATAATAATAATGAATTATTTGAATGCGTAAGAAAATTTTGCATATTTTACTATTTTTCTAATAACAATAATTAGAAACACTGTCACTTTTTTTGTATAGATGCACGTTGTGATATGATTTTTTTATTTTTATTTTTTTTGAGGGGGATCTTTCAAATTTTCTCCCCTAATTTAGTCGTGGCCAATTCCTCCCCGTCACTAGGGGGCTCCCTCATTAAGGCTCCCTCATTAAGGCTACCACTACCACTCAGCTGGGAGGGCCGAAGACTATCACGTGTTTCCTCCGAACCACGTGACGTCAGCTGACCGCATCTTTTCGAACTGCTCGCTCACGCACCATTAGGGGCGGAGTAACATACTCGGAGGAAAGCGCTAGCCGCTCCCTCCGCGTGCTCCCTCCTCCCTGAGAGAGCTCGGCCAATCAGCTCTCACTGTGCCTCCGGCTGTGAGAGGAAAACAGCATCACCCGGGAATCAAACCAGCGATCTCCGGATGATAGGGCGAGCGCTTTACCACTGCGCCACTCGGAGGCACGTTGTGATATGATTTATCACAAAACCGATATTTAGCGCTTCAGAACTTGTAACATTGCACAGAAATCTTAGTAATGATTCAGTAAAACATAATACACCTCACACTGCTGGTTTAATTAACATGAGGCACAAACAGCTCGTTAAGCAGAATTTTTTAAGTAAAAAGGGCGGAGTTAAGGGCAGGTGTTAATTAAAGCTCAGTACACGATCATGTGATTGATTTCAGTATTCGTGATGTAGTTTTAATGTAAGTGTAAGTCATGGAGCAGGACTGAAGTACGGCGTTACCGTAACGTCTTTGCCGTCACTTAAGGCGGCAGTTGCCATGGCAGCACGGGCGGCGTTGGCACGGCAACGTTCTCGGTTGGCCTGCACAGTGGAGAAGTAGTTTACGGCAGCAAATTCGATGAGTGCGGAGAAGACGAAGGCGAAGCAGACGGCGATGAACCAGTCCATAGCGGTGGCGTAGGAGACTTTAGGCAGCGAGTGTCTGGCGCTGATACTCAGAGTCGTCATCGTTAGCACTGTAGTGATGCCTACACACAACACACACACACACACACACACACACACACACACACACACACACACACACACGTTGGGTATTTATTTATGATTAAATGATGCTAACATTAGCTAAGCTAACTGCTGTTTAAGCTAATGTTTATATAACTAGCTAACTTTATTCTAGCTAACGTTCCATGTGCTCGAGTGATTTTTGTGATTTCCGCACGGACGTACTAGGTGTGTTTATTTTTCCATCACTGTCACTCTGATCAGTGAAACAGTTTAACGATGACGTTTACAGTCCGCGTGAATTTTATTGTTCTTGTTTTGTGTGCAAACAAAATGAAACAAATAGTTAAAAAACCGACAGAACAAACTCTGTTCTGATTCAGAAAGCATCAAAAGCCTCCGAACATTTCTCTTTTTGCCATGATTAGTTGTAAACTCGCACCATAAACGTGAACACATTGTGTGATTTGAAACGCGGCTCGATGTGATTAGACACAAATCCACAGGGTAAATCATTCTATCAGCTCATTATCAGGCGCTTCTCAGTCTCGGCTAAAAGTCCGTTTCACACTTAATTCCCCAGAGTTACACCGACTGAACATCACCCCCATGCCCCCCCCCCCCCCACACACACACTCCACACACTGAATCGACCCCCCTCCCCCGCACTGAATCAAGATGGCTGCTGTTTTTAGCTGTTTCCCACACAATCGTAGTGAATGGTGTTTTGGAGATTGACAGAACGTGTGGGAGGCGAGTGAGCGTGATGAGTTATTCTGAGGTTTTTCTGTCTCTGGAAACAGAACCAACGACAGAAGCTCTGCCATGGAGACGAGGAGCTGGAAAGATGAAGAGCTCGCCCACAACTTCAGGGAAAAAAATGTACAAAGAGCACGAATCTCTGTTCCAGATAAAGAACCCGCGAGTGAGGTGTGAGACAGAAGCTCACCGCGCCGCACTTAAACATGAAGTGATGTCCGTTATAGAGCGTGTTTAATAAAACAACAGATTTTGAGGTGTTTACATGTTAGTTACATGCCTTGGTTAGTTTTTGGAGGTGTTTTAGTTTGGCTTTAACACTGGTCTCACTGTGTGTGTGTTCATGATCAGGTGTGTCGAGAGTAGGGTGAGGCTTTACGTGGGGATTTAATATGCACTGTTTAGAGGTTATGTGAGAGTTATGCACTCTGGGTGGAGTTTATCTTAAAGGGGCGTGTCTCTGAGCTTAATATTAAGCGCATGGTGGTGATCTTGACTCTAGTAAACACTCTATCTTTAAGACGTCATCTGAAGAAAAATCTGGCAACCACAGATGGGTCTGATTTTTTCATGAAGCAGGATATTTTAATAATCTTAATACAAATCTCAGAAAATCTATTCTGAGCGGCCGCATAACCCGACTTTCATAACACCATCAATGTTCTGCTTGTGGGAATCCTGTAGTAACTTTCGGCATTACAGCCCAATAATACTAAAGTGGATTTTAATCAGTTCACATCATCTCCACTGTTAGAAACTCACACACTGACTCCATAATGTACACATTTACGTTTGCTGGAATTAGCCTGCGTCATGGCTTTTTGTCCATAAACGTAGCTTCAGCCGGTGGACAAGAACACGAGCCGCTCGTAAACATGTGTGGGTTTTTTTTCCCTTCTGTCTGTAAGAGGCGGGTGAACAGGAAGTGCAGCTTTAACAGAGTGATGTGCTGCTGAAAAGCCGAGCCAGAGGCAATGTGATGCTTTTATGAGGAAGAGAGTTTCGTCCAATTGAAGCTCGCTGGAGTAGAAAGAGTTCTCTGAAAGATTACAGCTCTGCACTCAGGGGCGCTTTCACTCCTAATGCTTTTATACATTACGGCCTTATGTTCTTCCTTTCAGCAATATACATGGATACATATATATATATATATATAAATATATACACCAGGAAAAAAATAGTATGGTGTATATTCTATATACTGTATACTGTAGATAGAGAGATAGATAGATAGATAGATATCTAGATATATATAGTAGTGTATATATATATATATATATATATATATATAGTAATAAGAGACCACTGCAAAATAATAGTAACTTTCTTGTTTTTTGTCTTACAGGTGCATGTGTTGATGAGATTAAATCTTGTTTCGTATTTTGTGAACTGCTGAAAACATTTCTCCTAAATTCAAAATATAACTATTGTCATTTAGAGTGTATATTTAAAGGAAATGACATCACAACACATCAAAATAACCCAAGTCCATGCCATATTTGCAGAGCTTTAATAACTCAAATAAAACAAAATGCAAAAATTTTGTAAACAAATTGTGTTCATGCTTTGGCTAAATAATGCTAATAAATCAGTATTTGGTGGAATAATAACCCTGATTTGCAGTTACGGCTTGCATGTGTTTGGTCTCTCCACCAGTTTTTCACATTGCTGTTGGGTAACTTTATATCAGTTTTTTATTTATTTATTTTTATTTTATTTTTTTAAAAAGCAAACAGCTCAGCTTTACTTGATGGTTTGTGACCCTCCGTCTTCCTCTTCATGACATTCCAGAAAGTGACGTTCCAGAATCAAGAAGTTTTCTGGAATTAGCCTGTGTCATGACTTTTTGCATTGCAGTGGGCTCTTATTTTTTCCCCAGAGCTGTATATATATATGATAATGAGCTGGATATCATCTTTTGTCTATATATCCACTCCAGTATGTGATCCAGTCTGCGAAAACCAAGCAAATATTTTTTTACTCATTTCTACATCAATTTGAGCATTGGTGGCTCAGTGGAAGGTTTGCAGACGGCCCGGGTTCAATTCCCACCCAATGGCCAAACCCCTACTGGCCAAGCCACTACTGTAGATACAGTGCCAGTCCCTGGCCCCAATAAAATGGGAGGGTTGCATCAGGAAGGACCTCCGGGGTAAAACCTGTGCCAAGTTGTGTGTGGATGTGATGGGAGCACCCGAAAGACTAACAGCTCTTTTCTACTTACAGTCATTATCATTCCAGAAGTAGTTCAGTGGTTATGGCATTAAACTACTGGTCAGAAGGTTTTCAGGTTTAAACCCCACCACCACCAAGTTGCCCCAAGTTGCCACTGTTGGGCCCTTCAGCAAGGCCCAACAGTGTCAGAATGTCCTTATCTGGGTTTTCACAGACTGGGTTTGACAAAAAATGCTATTGAAAGAGTCACCAAAGTGAATGAATGAGTAACAGTCACTGGATCGCTCTCTTTTCCTGCTGATGGGAGGAAAACATTGACATATCGAAGCTGAAGTGCTAGATTTCAACAAAGATCCATAATAAATTTTTTTAATAGATTTCCAGAGAAGTGCAGAGAGATTGGAAGCTGAGATCCTGCAATCAATTCACTTTAGTCCTCATGCCACTCAGAGCAAGCGATTCGAGTCCATTATCAGCTACTGCCAACAGCGTCCATTAAGCTAATGAAGCCTGCTTTACAAGACATACAAACAGCCCAACACCAGAGAAATGACTGGAGCTCTGGAGAGCAGTCCACTTCCTTCTGATCGAAAAGAACCGGGGTTCTGAGGAACGTCGGTTTAAAGTCATCGATTTTTGTCTAAGGAACACTTTGGGGCTGAATGTCTTAACATCAGCGTACACAGATCTGCCCTAACATTAAACCCACTGACAGATGAAGCGAGTACCATTGATTACCTCGTTACAGTGACTGCAGTCGAGGGGGTGAGATATATTACCATCGAGTGAACAGGCAGGTCTTACATCTCGCAGGTCTTACATCTGAGCGACTTTGACAAGGACCAGATAATGAATGAAAAAAAGTCCATGGAGGCCCAACCTTACAGGACACAAAGGATCTACAGGTAACACACACACACACACACACACACACACACACACACACACCTTCAGCGCTCTAGTGGAGTCCAGGTCTTGATGGGTCAGTGCACATTATGGACGAGATACACAATATTAGGCAGCTAGTTTTAATGTTATGGCTGGTTGGTGCATCTTTCACTAAAATAAAAATGTAATGATGAGGTTGCCATGGCGTTCTGCAACAGACTGTTTCCAACATGAGATGCTGTCATGAGATTACATTGTAATTGTTATGCTGATCAAGTAAAATAAGAGAAGAAAAAAAAACAGGGAAACAGAAAACAGAGTAATTAACTACCACTGCAGGGGGTAACAAGAAAAGTATTGAAAAAAAAAAACAATGCCCATATATGGAAATAAACAAACATGTTAATTACTCATCACTCACTCACTCACTCATCACCTATAGCACTTTATACTGTATTCAGGGTCGCAGGGGTCAGAGCCTATCCCAGGAGACTCAGGGCACGAGGTGGAGATATATAGCAGGGGGTGTAGCCCTGGACAAGGTGCCAATCCATCGCAGGGCACACACACACACACACACACACACACACACACACACACACACACACACACACACACACACACACAACATGTTAATTATAATTATTTTTCATTATTATTATGTTGAACTACTATTAATAACAGTTACTAGCTTAGTATCTCAAATCTTTCATGAAATAATATACGATTTAGACGGATAATTATCTCACTCACTCAATTATAGCGTTTATCTTGTACAGGATCGACAGGAGGCCTGGAGTCTAACCCATGGGATACACCCTGATCAGGGTCCAGTTCATATCCATTGCAGGGCGCACACACACACACACACACACTGACTGTGAGCAATTTGGGAAGGCCAATTAGCCTAATCTGCCTGTCTTTGGACTGTGGGAGGAAACCGGAGAACCTGCAGGAAACCCACCAAGCACGGGGAGAACATGTGAACTCCACGCACACAGACCCTAAGGTGGGAATTGAACCCAGACCCTAGAGGTGCACGGAGACTAACCGGTGCTAACCACTTCACCACCGAAGGACACCTAAATGCACTCTTACTGTATATTGAGGTGTTATTCCTTAAACATTATTTATGTAATTTATAACTGTGCTATTCTAGTTCTGGATGCAGTGGTGGCTCAGTGGTAGGTTTTCCCAATGACCGAACCCCAGCCACTGGATGCAGTGCCGGTCCTGAGCCCGGGTAAAATGGGAGTGTTGTGTCAGGAAGGGCATCCGGCGTAAAAAACCTGTGACAAGTTGTGAGCAGATCGGATGGTCCACTGCCTCGACGGGACTAACAGCAAGAAATATTCTAGCTCTGGATCTACTGTGTGTACGACAACTAAATGTTTGCGGAGATATTTTGAAAAAGGGAACAGAAACACATCGCCCTGGTCTTAAAGCCTGTTTAACAGTCTATGAATCAAATGACAAACATTGCGGAAACTCCGCCTACCGAAGACGGTCCTGGCAGGAACGGACTCTTTGTCGATCCAGAATGAAACCTGCGCAAGGATGACGGTCATGATGCAGGGGATGTAGGTCTGGATCAGGAAGAAGCCCATCTTCCTCTGCAGATGGAAGTGAACGGTCATGACGATGTATTCTCCTGCAGAGGACAAACAGGAACTGGTTTGAATTTAGGATTAGAAATAAACACGACTTACATTTTAATGCTGAATTTGCTTTTATATTTTCGGTTTATTCAGATTTATTACCCATCAGATGAGTTTAAAGAGTTCTGCTGCTCTACGTGGCTCTAACATGTCTGATAAACTCACATACTGTAGGCATTTTTTTAAAGCACAATCAGCATTTCCACAGCAGCAGCAGTGCTTTTTTTTATTAGTTTCTGCCCAAATGATCCATCTGTTGATAAACTGTTCCTCTCTTTAATATCGTCATGGTCTCTCGTCTCACCCGTGTTGGACTTGAGCTTTTCGCTCGACACCGTCTGTCCGATCAGGTCGTACTGCAGGAGGCTCGACGACTCCGGAGGCACCTCCACAGACGACGAGGGCCCTTTCTTCCAAGTGTACACTATCTCACTCATGGGGTAAGCGTCTATGGCACACAGGCGAGAAGGTGAAGTGAAAAATCAGCAACGTTCTGATCGCTATTTTATTCCCCACAGACCGTGACATGCGGTGGGATTAAAACAGACGTACAGCTGCCAAACTTCAGGGGACAGGAGTGTCCGTCCATGGGGAAGTTGATGAGCCTCATCGGACACTCGGCGTTGATGGTTAATCTGAGAGAGATGAAGGTCACAAACACAAACATTTCATTCATAATCACGTGGCTCATTATATCACAATCAGCCGTGATGTCACTGTCCAGCCTTCTGTACAACACCAAGCAATTAAATAATATCACACTACAACTGTTTAAGTTATATTTACACATTTTATTTTACCTAAATTGTTCCATTTACCATGTTAGTTAGAATTATTATTATATATTATATATTAATATTAATAGTTAGTTATTATAGTTATAATGAATAGTTATACTATTATTAGTTATTATATTCATATTATTTAGATCTTGTTATTAACTTGTCTTTCCTTGCTTTGTCTCATTTTACCATGTCTTATCTTGTCTTATCTTGTCTTATCTTGTCTTATCTTGTCTTATGCCATCTTTACCTCATTATCCACTAACCGCATCTTGTCTTGTCTCGTTTTGTCTCGTCCTCTCTTATCTAACTTTGTTATCTCTCTTATTAGGGCCCAGGCACTCTGACTTCAGCCCTACTGTATGTCCTCACAGTGCACGAGGGATTGTTTTTTCCACCATTCTGGGCTTTTTGGGGTCTTAACATGCCAAAGTCATGGAAATTGGCAGACATGTCGGAATCTGCTGCTATTGGGATGCTGAGAGTCAGGAGATTTTGTTGCGCGCCTCATACACACTCGCACGTATTCACCATTACGATGTGCTTGGGCCCACTCATCATTGCTTACAACTATATTTATTATCTCATTATTACTCTATCGTATCTTATTTTATTTGATTATATTTTGTCTTGTTTTTTTATCTTATCTCATTTTAGCTTGTCTTGTCATGCTTTGTCCTATCTTGTAAATACTGTATCTTTTCTTGTCTTATCTTAAATAGTTTACTTCCCTCTTTTCTTGTTATCTCGTTTTGTCTTGTCTGATCTTGTCTTAACTAAAGTTGTCATATCTTATCATTGTATTATATCATTATCTTTTTCTTCTCCTGTCCTATTTTATCCTGTTCCATATTGTCTTATCTTGTCTTGTCTTATCCCATCTTTTTTACATTTATGTCCTGTTTTGTCTTATCTTGTCTTGTCTTAGCTCGTCTTTTCAATAGTTGTCCTATCTTATCATTGCTGTATCTTATCTTGCCTTTATTCTTGTCCTGTCTTATCTTATCTTCTTCCATGTTGTCTTGTCTTATCTCATCTTTTTTTTATCTTACCTTGTTTTGTCTTATCTTGTCTTGTTTTGTCTTATCTTGTCATGTTTTGTTATATCTTATCATTACACTCATAACATTACCTTATCTTGTCTTGTTCTT
>JAQQZT010000011.1:26593296-26605024 GCA_030068275.1 Clarias platycephalus | reverse complement strand
CTGTCTCACTGCCTTTTCAGTTCTGTCTCACTGCTGTCTCACTGCCTTTTCAGTTCTGTCTCACTGCCTTTTCAGTTCTGTCTCACTGCTGTCTCACTGCCTTTTCAGTTCTGTCTCACTGCCACTTTGCTACATCTCCCGGTCTCAGTCCATCAGTTCTGGTTTCAGCTGGAGCGGTTCCTTAAACCATCCAAACACATTTTATTGGCTTTAAAATCAGGTTCTGTTTCATGTTTAGTTTGTTTTATCGAAATAGTTAAGAGACAGGTCCATCACGGAGATCCGCACGCTGCGCAACATCCTTTCTGCAGTAACATACATTTTTAAAATTACAGTTAATTATTAAACATAATGAATATTTTAAGGGTTTTATACAAAATTATAGACGGTCCATGTTAACACCTGCCAGCCAAACCCCAGTGCCAGCTCCTGACCTGCTTCTGATCACGTCTCCTCTTCTGCCCCGAGCACTTCTCTGGTTCCTCTGTTCTCCAGATTTCACCCGAGGGAAGTCCGCACGGCCCTCAGCAGCCTCGACCCACTCGGGTAGAAGTCACAGCAGCCGCTTCTGCCGCGCTGCATTGCGGGTAGATGCAGTTTGTTATTCATCTCCTTCCCCTTCTTCAGTCTGTCCTCCTTTCTGCTCGTCCTCTCCACGTCTTCCACAGCCACTGTCAGAATAAAGATTCCAAGAGAGCGAGAAAGTAGGACAAGGACTTTCCACTCGTCTCTCAATCCTTTGTTGAGGATCGTTTGATGTGTGGAACGGATCGGCTTTATTCCACAGACAGGCATCCAGACGGAGACATGGATCCATTTTCTGCAGACATTTTAGGCCACGAACAAGACATGAAATTATAGGGTGGTTTAATGACCTTTATTGACCTCTAATATCATTATTACAAACAAACAAACAAACACAAGTTGATAGGCTGTATTAAAAGATATTTAGTTTTAATGTAATCTATCATGATAATCAGGTTTCTATGAGTTAACAAGTGTGTGTGTGTGTGTGTGTGTGTGTGTGTGTGTGTGTGTGTAGGATTACTACAACTGCAGCGTGTATGATGGATTTGAGACGATACCCCCTGGATGAACAAAACTGTACTCTGGAAATCGAAAGCTGTGAGTCATACGAGAGATATATATATATATATATTCACCCCTCTCTTTATATCTGTCTCACTGTCTCTCTCTCTCTGTCTCTATCCATCTTTCTCTTTCCCCTCTGTCTCTGAAGGTGGGCGCTCTGTATATGCTGAGTTTGTAATGTGACTAAGCGAGATTTAGGACGCGCAGATTAACCCTCTCAAGGCAGGCGTTGCAGATTTGCAACAGTTAAAAACTAATTACCTTATTAGTACTTACTTACTACCCAGATAAATATTTTATGTTGTTTTTTTTCCTTCAAAACAGCTTTCACTCACTGAAAATTTATTTTTAAATGATTTTATTACTTAGAGATATTATTTTTATATTGTAAAATGACACATTTATGGAGTATTTTTTTGGAAATTGTAAAAATTCCTATTTTCATATTACGCGCACTAATAAATGTTTCTTAAATTAATTGTTTCCTCTCGGACTAAAGTGGAACGTGGTTTTAGTTATTGCCGCCCCGCAGGTCAGTAAAGACAACAAAACCACCTGACGTTACACACCATGGGTCTGACTGCACCATGAAGATCAATCACATGACAAATAAATCAATAATTTACAGTTCGGTCGAACCCGAGCCGGGTGAGCCGTGGTGAGCTCTGACTCCGTCTGCAAGTCTAAAATTGCTGAAATAAGTCAAACAGCCGCTCCCGAGCTTCCCTAATGAGGCTGACCTTCATCTCCACAAAGCAGGGGGAACCGAGGGAACGGGAAAAAAACCCATCCAATCAGATGTAATAGGGAGCGCGTGAGCGCGAGAGCGTGAGAGCGACGATGTTAGACAAAGAAAGAGCGAGATTGTTCTCATAAGTGCTTTTCATTTCACAGAGGAGACTGCAATAATAAATCATTTACACGATTCCAGTTCAAATGCATTTGGACAGATCTAGTAATTACTGCATGCAGCAGTGAGGCTAAATTAGCAGCATAGCGGGTCAGGGTTAACGCTAGCATCAATCCTAACCATTAACGCTAAACCAAGAACCCTAACGTAGCCCGAAGCGTTTCTACTGGTGATGTGACAGAACAATTAAAGGCTAGAAGAACATTCCCACAACATTATGGATTTTGGTTCCTAGAACGTTAAACTGTTCAGTTTCCTTTTAGATTTTTGGGAATGTTTTTGGATAACAGTCTGAGAACGTTACAACAAGGTTTGTATAATGTTTTAAGAACTATTTTTGGCGGTTCTGAGAATGTGAAATGACAATATTCTAGAAATGTTTCCACAAGGTTTGTGAAACTTAAAACCTTTATTTAGACAGTTCACAATAGCCTAGCTAGCATTATCTAGCATGGAAAATAAAGAATTTGTTGTGATTGTTATTAATTAAACATCACCTTTCTTATTTTACTGTTTTTGTAGCTGCTGCTTCATCTCTGCAGTGTTTTAGTTAAATAACTTGACTGATACAGTATGAGGAGAAGCTAGCCATGTTCACTATATTAGCTAGCTAAAAAAAAAAATCAATCAACAAATGCTGTCAATACCAAATCAATACAAATTCTGCTCAGAATTTTTAGTCTCATTGAAGAGAACACTTGTGCAGGCTAGACATTATATTATGTAAATTAAGCCTGCACAAGTGTTCTCTTCAATGAGACTAAAAATACTGAGCAGAATTTGTATTGATTTGGTATTGACAGCATTTGTTGATTGATTCTCTCCCTAATTTAGTCGTGTCCAATTCCTCCCCGTCGCTAGGGGGCGCTCTCACATAAAGGCTACTACTACCACTCAGTCGGGAGGGCCGAAGACTATCACGTGTTTCCTCCGAACCACGTGACGCCAGCGACCGCATCTTTTTCGAACTGCTCGCTCATGTGGCGTAACACACTCGGAGGACAGCGCTATCCGCTCCTTCCGCTTGCATAAGTTCACAGACGCCCCTGATTGGCTGTAGAGCCGTGATTAATGTGGGAGCACTAAGTTCCTCTCACCCCTCCCCTCTGAGAAAGCTCGGCCAATCAGCTCTCTCTAGACCTCCGGCTGCAAGAGGTTACAGCATTTTTAACATTTTTGGACTTAAAATGTAACTCACATTTTCGGTGTTAGCATTATAAGCTTTCTCAATAGCCTCCGATATACAGAATTGTCTGTATAATTAAGGTGTTTCATTTATGATGACATCATCAGTGATATCAAAGTTCAAACCTAACTAAGAACTAAAGAAGGCGAGGTTAGCTGTTGGACCTCACCCATGTTTAGCTGTAAAGGAGTAAACCAGCTATGTTTTACAATTTATATCATAAAACAGTTAAAACTGCGGATATGATTGTAAAGTAACACTCACACACACACACACACACACAGTGGATCGGATGCTACTAAAAGTTAATGAAATTAGTTTGACACTGGTTATCTGGTCCGTTATCATCATCACTCCTCAGAATTACTATCCTGAAGATTTTTCCAGTTTCAGTGTGCAACACAAGCTACAGTTAGCAACATTAGCATTACAGTCTGCCTGACCCCAAACAAGCTGAACACGATAACTTTAAACAGTAACTCTTACAGCTTCAGGATCCGAAGGTGAATCGTGGAAGATCCAGACTGAGCCTCAGAACCAGCTCGGATCCGAGTCTCGGTCAGAAAGTCAGTCCGATGTGAAAGCGCTTGTCAGCTTATTGTCCTCAGGAGACGTCACTGACGACAGACGATAATCTGAAGAGCAGGTCTGCATATGACTAATCAAACGGCTCTAATCACCAAAACCTTTTTGCATATATACACACACACAAGAGACTTGAATAGAAGAGAGAAACTTCAAAGAGATGAAGCGACTTCAAAAATGATCAAAAAGTGAATGTTGATGAAAGGTAACCTCAAAAGGCCATTACCTGAAATATCAAATTCAGAAGAGTTTGTGTAATTTTTTTGCTTTTTTTAAAAGCTAATTGCTGTCTAAGGTGGTGGAAAAGTCACGTCATCACTACTTTACTACCCATCAGTCCCCAGGAGGCAGTCACACACCCGACAGACCGCTCACACCCGGGTCGTGTCTCAGTCCTTATGAGCTCTGTGTAAGTGCTGGGTCTCAGGGTTTTGTTTGTCTTTTCATTAACAGTCACTCGCATCCAGCTCGATGGCAGAGGGGGAAAAACATTCATTCAACTTGTTTTACTTTTTATTCAAGTACAAATGGTTGGAGAATGAAATAAAATGAACACGATTGTATGTTTGTCTTTAGGACTCTGTTAAGTTAAAGAATTAGACTTAACGAGGAGAAAGGAAGTGCGAGTGTGTTAGTGCTTTAGTCCTCTCTGTACTGAAGTGCTCACAGCTAGACTTCTAATCGAACTTTGAGAACCTACAAAGACGTGTTCAACTGTTTTTTATTTTTGACATGGCACCTGCTTACTGCAACAGCACACAAAGCTCCGCCCCCTCGAACAATTCCAATAAACAATCAATAAACATGATATTAGTGTAGTGACTTGACATCACCTACTGAAACATGTCTTTAAGTTAAATCCAAGTGTGAGAGAATACTCAGGTCTTGTTTCGAGGAGGGCTGGGCTGGGCTGGGCGCTGTTGCCGTGGTTACTCGAGATGACCGTCACTGGGCACAGGCCAAGGTCACTGTTACTTTCTGACGACTTCCAGTTAAACATTTATTAGCGGTTAGGTTGTGATTAAAATGCACCTCGTCGTCTGCACAACTATTCGTAAAAATTCGTTTCATTAGCACGCGACGGTCTGCTGCCCGCGGTGCGCGAGACTGCGAGAGAATCAAGCGCGGAACATTAAAAAGCACAATTTCAGAAAAGCACGGGAAAAAAACACACATCACGACGCAAACGAGGAATCGTGAAACAGGGCGCTGATTAAATGTGTTTTTCTATTTTGCGTGTAATTGGACTTGCGCGGCCGTAATTGCTGCGCAACCTCTGGAAAGATTGTTTACATCTACTGTAAAAATGGATTTTATTTTTCTTTAAACACGAGAAGCTGTGTGTGTAAACAGAGCGGTCGGTCCGAGCAACTGGTCTGAGGTCCGTTAATGCGCATGGAGCGAGCGATCTTAAAATGATTTTCAGTCGAGCACGGTTGACTTTGTAACGTCAGACGCATTACCAGATGAACGCGGATGAAAAGGAGCGCGGTCTTTTCATGCAAGAACTCGACTCCTTTTGCTCTCTCAGAGAAATCTGTTAAATTGACCCTGCTTTTGTGCGAGTGCACTCGCCTCCCATTTAGGGAGCGCACTCAAATTAATACGGCTCCCTCGCCGACCTTTCCGTGCTCTTGCTCTCCAAGTTTCTTCTCCTGCTGCCAGATAATTGGGTTTTGCAAAAGAATTCTTAACAAGAATAAAAGTGGTGGTGTGTGTGTGTGTGTGTGTGTGTGCAAACCGAAGCCGTTTCAAAGGACCGTCCTTACGCAGGCAGGATTTCTTTGTCCAGCATTTTTACTTTCCAAAACTTTGCAAACTAACCGCAAGCAAACGATGCCGCGTTAGTATTCGCAGCCGGAGAGAGAAATGAGAAACACATCCTCCACAGTATTTGTTCCACCTGACAACGTTAATCTCGGCTCCAGGTTCCAGCGTATATTAGCTAAATTTTCTGCGCTGTTGAAACAGAACGAGACGAACCACGCAGCCAGTGGATCCAATTTTACACCCTGTTTACACCCTCTGTGCTGTGGGGAGGTGTGTTTCTGCTGAGTATTCCTCTGCATTAGACGCTCCTGTTCTCCCTGCATGCCTTGTTCTCCCAACAGGAATAGGATTAAAGTAGCTTTGAACTGTGCGCATCAAAAATTTATTTCCATCGCGGCGCGGGAGCCGTGCCACAGACACCGCTTGTGTTTTAAAGGTGTGTTCTTCTTTCTGAAGTCTTGCTTACAATAACTGAGCGTCAGGCTGCATCAGGATCACGGAGGAGTGTCGCCATCGCTCTCTTTTAACAAGCACAACTGTTCCAAATTACACTTCAACTTTCAGTATTTATTAGTAACTAAACTGGAGCAGAGTTCAAGGACGTGTGTGTGTGTGTGTGTGTGTGTGTGTGTGGGGCCTCATGCAGCCGTTCCTCTGCTTACTCTTATAACTACAGAGAGATCAGGGACAAAAAAACGGGTTTAAAGGTATAAAAAACAGCGAACGCTATGAGTGACGGCCTCGTGTTTCCGCTGAATACCTGACCGCAGTCATACTGTATACGAGGAGAGCGAATGCTTATAGGTGGGTACACTCTACTGCAAATAGCTGAAGAACCAAAAATAATTGTTGGATCTTTTGCCTGTTGCGCTTATTAAACTCTCTAAAGTGAAGCTCCGCCCCCTAACACAGGTACAAAGAAATCAGGACTTCTTACTGACTTTAAAGCTCTGAAAATCTTTCCACTGCAGTCAGGAGCAGCTTGTAAGAGAAAGAAAAGAGGTCGGGTCAGGATTAATGCTCGATCTAAACTCACAGCGACGTCCCTGCCAGAAAAAATATTGGAAGGATTTCAGTTTTTCCCCGTGTTCTCTCCGTATTCCTCCATAAGCACATCTGCCCTTTCTTAATCCTGTGTCAGTGAAGGATTTAGGGAGAAGCATAGCGTCCCTTCCCTCTCTCTCTCTCTCTCTCTCCTTCTGCCTTCCTCCTTTTCTAACTTTAATGCCTCTCTCTGTGCTGAGTCTCATGATGAGGTCGTTTCTGTTTCTCAGTCTTTTCTGGATCTGCTCAGGTTCAGTACACACACACACACACACACACACACACACACACACACACACACACATCATATATTTCAGTAGATTCTTTTAACAGTTAAAAATAATATAGCTCTCATGTTTTATGTTTTAAGGTGTGCCTCTGACTCCAATACCCTGACTCTAATAAAATACATAGCTGTTCTGTTTGACCAAAAGTAAGCAAATGGATAATCACCTGACTCGAATCGCCTGACTCTAACCACCTGACTCCAATCACCTGACTCCAATCACCTGACTCCAATCACCTGACTCTAACCACCTGTCTCCAATCACCTGACACCAATCACCTGACTCCAATCACCTGACTCCAATCACCTGACTCTAACCACCTGACTCGAATCAGCTGACTCTAACCACCTGACTCTAACCACCTGACTCTAACCACCTGACTCCAATCACCTGACTCTAACCACCTGACTCGAATCACCTGACTCGAATCCATCCATTCACTCACTCATTCTCTGTAGCACTTATCCAGACAGGGTCACGGGACGCCTGGAGTCTATCCCAGGGGGCTTCGAGCACGAGGCGGGATATAACCTAGAGAGGGTGCCAATACATTGCAAGGCACACACCCCCCACCCCCTAACTTAACTTTTCCTTGCTTCCCGGTAAATTAATCTGAGCAACTGTATAACCAAGAGCAATAAAGTTCTTTGAATCTTTGATTCGAAGCAAATCACTCCATCAAAATGGGCGGAGCTCTAAAGCTCTTCTAGAACCTGAGGCAATGGGACGGCAATACTGCAATCCACGGTTTTGAGCTGCTTTTAACATTAAATGGTTTAGTTTTAGATCATGTAAAGGCAGATTCTATGAAATAGAAACAGGATGTCCCGGTCAGCCTGTTCGGCTTTTATCAATCTATTCCTCGCTGTCTCTAGACGCAGGCCCGTTTACAGCACTTCTCCCTAATTAAGCCCAGTGACACCTCGTTATACACGATACTCCGACACGGCCTCTTACATAACGCCTAATTAATTACAGCGGCTACTTTTTTTTTTTTATGAGAATCTGAACAAACTGCCTGATCTGCATTATTAACAAGATGAAAATCGATCCCACTGAATCACTGCGTGTGCTAACTATCTGGGATGATTTGTCGCTTTTTCTCCGCAGACGGCTACACGACGGATGATATCGAGTTTTACTGGCGAGGCGAAAACAGCGCAGTGGCGGGAGTGGAGAGAATAGAGCTGCCTCAGTTCTCTATCGTCGACTACAAGCTCATCGCCAAGAAGGTGGTTTTCTCTACAGGTGAAGATGAACAGATTCTCCTTCCTCACGTCTCTGTGTTTCTTTAGTAACATGACGGAAATAAACCTTTTTGGTACCGTTTTAAAAGTATCGATTTGGCACCAGTATCGAAAAAAAACCAAACGATACCCAACCCTAGCTTTTATACTCCAGTGGCATTAGAGGAATGAAGTAGTGGACACATTACCTAAATACCCACAGACGATGCCAGCCATTGTTACGACCGATTCCGGTTTAATGTTATACAGAAGATTTCTGCACGTCCCCACAGAACACTTTGGTTTTATTCTTCTTTTTTTTCCTCCTTTTCTAAATTACCTGACCTGACTCAGCTAAAGACGCTGCTATAATTAAGCTAAACCAGGTTCATTACATCGAAGAAAACATGAAAACATGCAGCGTTATACTCCACGAGGAGCTCCACACAATCTACTGGTTAAAGGTTATTAAGACTCTCGAGCACCAAAACTTCTCACACTGCTGTGTTCAGGTCCTACAGGGTCGCTTCCCGCTCCGCTGCAGCTACGCACCGGACGCTCCTCACATCTGGGGGTCACTCAGGTCGAGACCAGGCGACCTTCAAAATTAGTTAATTTTACATTTTTGCTTCACTAAGCATCTGAGCTAAATTACCATAATTAGTGAGAAGAGCACGCACACACACACACACACACACACAAGCAAAGACAGTCATCAGTTTTAGTCTAAAGGTCCAGAAATAAACACCACTGTGAGCTAAAATATTATTACTGTAAATACATGTATGTGAAAATATTCTAATATTTCATGGATGAATATAAGATTGTTTTACTGTATAAAACCTTTTTACTAAATTCACTTATATTTTTCCTACTTGAAAACAAACATTAGTTTATTTCTAGTATATACTGTAAAAAAAAAAAATAGAAAGTATATTTAAAAATAAAAAGCTAATTTACAGAACAACAATTCACACATTTTATATGTTTAACTTATATTTATGGTAATGAAGAAATGTTTCTTTTCTCACTTGCAGTTATAGCAGCTATAATCGCTCTTTCCCTCTCCAGTGTTTCTTTATTTTCTCTCTCACAGTTAATAATAAAGTTCAGCAGCGCTTCTTTGGTTTATAATAGTGTTGTCAATCAATTAAAATTGTATCTAGTTAATTACAGTCATAGTCTGTTATTAATCACGATTAATCACAATTTTAAAATACTCAGATTTACTTAAACAGTGGAACTTCGGATTATGAGCATAATTTGTTCCGGAAAAATGGGCTCGTATTTCAAAACACTCGTAAACCAAATAAAATTTTCCCATAAGAAATAATGGAAACTTAAATTATTCATTCCCCAGCCCAAAAAAATAAATACGTGTGTGTGTGTGTGTGTGTGTGTGTGTGTGTGTGTGTGTGTGTGTGTGTGTTTCACACACACGTCCGCACACAACGGAAACACTGTTTTATCGGAAAAATAAACAAGAAATCTCTCTAATGACACTCGATTGAGCGACACACTAACGGAATCACTGCTGTAAAGTAAAAATAAAACCAAATTAACCTGCACTTTACATTTGAAAAGAATCACGACAGAGCAGTGTTTCTGTGTAGAGCAGAGAGAAAGAGTATGTGTGTGGGTGTGTGGGTGTGATGGTGTCCAATGACACGCGCGCACACAGACACAAAGAGCAGGCTGATACAGAGAGAGAAAATGGATCTTTAACCTCTCTAATGAGACTTTCTCTGTATAATAAACTGTAGAAATAAACGTGAAATGTTGGAATAAAGAAATGCAGGACAAACTGGTCAGAGGAAACAGATTTTTATAAAACAGTTTTATAATATTTCAAACATTAACATTTAACAAATGTTAAATTCAGATCTCTTGAATGGGACCTGCGCTGCTACAGTCTGGGTAGTGAGGGCTCGAACGCAGATCCTCAGATCCAAAAATCAACAACTGAGCCACCTGAGCCACCACTCACATCTTATATTTAAGTATTAATGTATTCTTATAAAAATAGTTCCCCTTGAAGGTAGCTCTCCAGTACACATTCATTACATTTAGAAATTTTGACTTTAACCTCATGGCAGAAGCATTCATAGTATTCATCTTTATATATATTTTTTATTAATAAATAATTGAAACGTGTTCTTCATCTTCAGGTGCTTACCCTCGCCTGTCCCTCAGCTTCAAGCTGAAGAGGAACATCGGCTACTTCATTCTGCAGACCTACATGCCCTCCATCCTGATCACCATCCTGTCCTGGGTCTCCTTCTGGATCAACTACGATGCCTCCGCTGCCCGAGTCGCTTTAGGTACAAACTCCCGCGCTGCCTGTGTACTGTAACACTAGTTTGTGATTTTGCCTGTTTACCTTAATGCTGGGTTGTGTATTAGCCTGTTTACTGTAACGCTAGTTTGTGTTTTAGCCTGTTTACTGTAAAATATGAACATACTTGCACATATTAATTACGTTTTGTAGCTAATCAGCATTTCTATAGCGCTAGTTTGTATTTTAACCTGTTTAACTCACACTAAAGAGGCCTGTTTGTTTACTATAAAGCTATTTTGGGCGGTTGTGCTGACAAATATTTAAATTGCAGAAATGATTCTTTAAAATATTTTTTTATTAGCTTGTGATGGCCGAGCTGCGTACTCGCTAACTTCAGTAATTTGTATTCAGCCGAGCAACTGATTACTCTGCACATTTTAGGTTTTTTTTTTTTCTCTTCAGTGAAAGCCTCTATTTTTCCCTGTCACACTGGATAATTCAAACACACACACACACACACACACACACTATATGAAATAAACAGTGTGTGCTCTCCCAGTGATTGGAGCCCACCCTGGATTCAGTTAGCTACAGTATCACAACGACAAACAAAAAACGCACCATTAAAAGATGAAGCAGCATAAAAGATCAGTTTTACCGAAGCTGTGCGGAGCCGCGAGAGTGAGACTCACTGTTTATCATTCACAGGTGTTTTTCCTCTCATTTTGTTATTAGCTGTAATAATAGCATTTATGCTAATCTGGCTCAGGTTACTCACCCAGGCTCTCCGACAGCAGACGAAAAGAGACTTTTTCTGAGCTTCTGATGATGTCACTGACGTTAACGACGACTGAAGTAAATCATTCTCTTCCATTTGTGTCCAGGACTCTATAACTCAGTGAGTCTCATTACCTTCTCCGTCCTGGCAACAAACAGCACGCGATCCATCAGACTGACACCGCAGACCACGAGCCTCGCTAGCACTGGGACGTCGTTGGTCCAAAACTTGGCAGTGTGTTTAAGTTCCGTGCATTTGCAGGAGTTCTAAGGGCCGCAGTGATGCTAACTTTTTGCCTCGGGGCAGAAGAAACCATACACTCTCATCTGTGTGAGACTGAGGAACCATGCCAGCGTATTTTTCATTAGAAAATTGAGTTTATTGAGCAGTTTTAGTGACAGGCCAAAAACCCTGTTTTTTAAACTTTTAAACAATAAAAATGAGGCTACAAATTTCACACACAGTGAATTATTAGAATAAGTATTGGTATTTCACTCTAATGACGGATTTAAATGCTGACCTAAAAGTTTTGTTTTACCCTGTTTACTATAGCGCTAGTAAACAGGCTAAAT
>JAQQZT010000011.1:26577237-26589690 GCA_030068275.1 Clarias platycephalus | reverse complement strand
TTCTCATCACACTGTGTGTGTGTGTGTGTGTGTGTGTGTGTGTGTGTGTGTGTGTGTGTGTGTGTGTGTGTGTGTGTAAATGCTCTTAGTGTCACTATTAAACACAGCTGTGGTTTCTCCTGGACATTTTGTTCACCATGCAGTTTCACCAAGGCTTTAAGTGATCTCTGTTCATGATTACTTCCGGTGGTTTAGAACTCACCTTACAGGCTTTAATAATGTGCTGTTCAGTTCTTAACCCAGTTCCAGTTCAAATCTCCTTCACTGTTTTCAGGATTATTAATTATTAATAATAATTAATAATCATTAACAATAATGAATAATATTAATTAATTAATTAATTAATTAATTAACAGTATTCCAAGAATTGACCCCCGTCTAAAGTGGTGACTTTTTTCATCAGGCAGTGTATATTAATACTATAACATTTAATTTAATTTATACATTACATATTTTTTATATATACTTTTTTTTATTATGTATATTTGTATAATATATATATTTTTTTTAAATATGTAAAATTATAAGAATTGATTTTTAAATTATTTGACTAAATTTTAATTCTTTAAAATCATGATTATGTTGCTAAGTTTAAGTTGCAGTTTTAAAATATTAGAAATAAAAGAAGTTGAAAACTGTAAAACAATATTAATAGTTGCTTTGTTTTTGTTCAATTTTTTTATTCATGTAGAAACAGATAAAGTGATCAAATAAAATGACCCAAATGGAATATTTACATATTGGCTTCTTCAAATCATTTCCACTCTGCTGCGACTCATACTCACAAACATATGTGACCATTGTGCTCTGTGTGTGTGTGTGTGTGTGTGTGTGTGTGTGTGTGTGTGTATAGAACTATGTGAATAATTTTAGTTCTTATTTTCTGTGTTTAAAAGAATTATTTAAGTTTCATGAAATTATTTAGCATGAGTTCAAGTTTTAAAATTCACAGACAGGTTTCTTTCCCACCCAGCCCTGCCGCCCATTTGCATTTCCAGCAAGCATTTGCATTAGCATCCTGCGTATCTCACTGCACTGTTTATAAATAATCCCGCGACTCATTGTTTGTTGTCACGTCTTCCAGATGGACCCTCACGAGAACATCCTGCTCACACCTCTGGAGATAAAGAACGAGATGTCGCCATCAGAATTAGCTCTGGGTCTCGGTGACCCGCGCAACACCATGCTAGCATACGACACCTCTGCGCTACAGTACCGGAAAGCGGGACTCGGACGGCAGAACTTCGGACGGAACGCGCTGGAACGTCACGTTACTCAGAAGAAAAGTCGACTGCGGAGACGCGCCTCGCAGCTGAAGATCACCATCCCCGACTTGACTGACGTGAACTCGATCGACAAGTGGTCGAGGATGATCTTCCCCACCGTCTTTTCCTTTTTCAACGTCGTCTACTGGCTCTACTACGTCAACTGAGTGGAGCGTTCCAGTTTTCAGTTCTCGTTTTAAAGCTTCCTGCTCCTTGTTTTGGTTTTCCTGTGTTCCAGTACTGCTCCTAACACGTCCTGCGTTATATACGTGGAAACGAGTGTGAAGGGATGAGAACAATGTAGCTGAAATGTATTTATTTATTCGAGAAAACCATCTAAGACAGTGTTACGTACAGTACTGGAACACAGGAAGGATATTTTAATACCTTAATATACTGTATAAAATAAATACTAGTTTATGGTTTATCATTCCTTAATTGCTGGCTAACGACCACGCGTTTTACACATTTAGACGTTATGATCAGTTCTACAGTGTGTTTAAATGTTTACATTTAATTATTTATTCATTTATTTATTTATTTATTTATTTATTTATTATGACTTGTGCTTTTACACGTCCTTCTTACAATATCAAAACTGCCAGCGAGTGAAATTAACTCTTTAATTTTTTTTTTTTCTATTCTTGATTTGTTTTTATTTTATAAAATATAAAAATTATCACATGTAGTTCAATTAGAAACTTTAGAATAGTTTTGGTATATTTCTCTTTATATTTTATTAATGATTTTCTAAACCACAAAACTAAGAAGGAAACCTTGTTTTCACTCGAACCAAGCTGCTGTTCTTTAGCATCTTTAAACAGTTTAATTAAAGGAATATAACTAATTATTTAAACGTGTTTATACCCTTAATATTTTTCATGTTAATTCATAAAAATATATATATATTTGAAATTCAATATAATTTACAGTATATACAGATCATGTAAATACAGATTAATTTAAATACAGATTAATTTAAATACAGATTAATTTAAATACAGATTATGCAAAGACGCCTGAAGAGGTTCAGTGAGGTCTCATATTAATAAAATCTTTGAAAAATAAATTAATCATGTTTAATAAATTAATGCATTTCTTCATTTTTTTCCCATAAAAATAATAACAATAATCAGATTTTTTTTTCTTTTTTTTTTCTTTTTTTTCTGTATTTTCTAAATGCAGCCAGCAGCTAAGGAGTCTGGGACAAAACAATCTAATAACATTTCTCTCTTTGTCTTTTTTGCTCTATTTACTGTAAATATGAGTTGTATAGGATTGTTATATGTATCCGGATCAAGTACGCATTATCACTATTAAGCATATATGTGTGTGTTTACATACGGAATGAGCTGTTTCTTTATAACGATGTGAAAGATAAACGCCTGAAGGAATCGGAAAGAAAGACACTGACGCCGAGGTCCGGGCTGCTACAGTGTCTTTATTTCTAAGTTTGATTTGATCAGGAAACAAAAAAAAAGGACAACTTGAATCTAACATACTCTTCTTATCTTTTACGGCAGAGGATGTAAAAATATTTCTATCTAACCTTCAGACTGAATGCCTGTAAATGACGAAGCACAATATGGAGTGGTGTTGGGTGAGGAGGAGAGAAAAGGTTCATGACGCTCTCTCTGAAGCTTCATCTCCATCACCGTTACATCCGCACCTCACATCTTTATTTTCTCAAAGCACTTTTAAACATAAACTCTAATAATGCCTCATAACCTTCTAATAACATCTCTCATGTATCTGTGATGCGTTATGAACGTTGTATACGCAGGAATGTGCCAATAATCAGTCGTGTGATGGACTGCGATGTTTTAAACGCATGATGTTTCTCTGCCTCTGGACTTTAGCGAGCCGACCGCTACAGCTTCACTTCCTGTGCTTTTTTATTCATGCTTTTATTCATCAGTTTTTCCTCTTTTTCTCTTTATGTCTGACTGTCATGTTTTGTGAATCACCAGAAATCGTTTCCATGGTAACATGTAGTCTAAAACTGTTTCCATGGTAACATTTAGCTGAGAGTTTTTCATCGTTGCAGGTAAACAGATTCGGTTTAGTCCATATTCGTTTCCATGGTTACATTCAGCCAGAGGTCACTTCCACGCTACATTTAGACAGAATTGATTTCATGGGGACGTTTAGTTCCCATTGAGTCGTTTCCATGGTTACATGTAGTCTAAAGATGCCTGGTTACATTTAGACAGATGCAGTTTCCATGGTTACATTTAGTCCTAAAAGGTTTCGATGGCTGCATTCAGCCACATGTCATTGCTATGGTTACGGTCAAGTCTGAGGTTGTTTCCTTCAAAATGTACATTTTGTTTGAAATTATTTCCGTGTTTACTTTCAATCTGAAGATTTTTTCTAATACTACGTTCAGCCAGAGGTTGTTTCCATGGTTACATTCAGCCAGAAGTTCTTCCTAAAATGTACTTTAATATTAGCACATGCCTGGTTTTTATAATTAGTGTATTTTTAGTTAAAAGTATCATCATCATCTTCATCATCATGTGACCTGCACTGCTGTACACTGATATCTTTAAAGCATATTCCAGTTATGTATTTAACATTTATTAGCAACTTATAATGTTCTCATAAGTAGTACTTAGGACACACCAGGCTACGCTAGCTAATATCCTGATAGATAAACGGTTCGTTAGCAGCGGGTGTAAAATTTAGTTGTTTATATAAATCCAGGCAGAAGGATTAAACAGGAAGTCTCGTTAGCATGCACAGGGTGTCATTTGGGCCGGTGTTGGAGTGAAGACACTGACAAGACATTTGTATAATCGTGTCCTGGCTTATTTATTTCTATCGCATTACTCTTTATCATTCAGACGCTATGTAGAAAATCACTGCTAATGAAATATCCTTCTGTTGAACGGTGTGTTGTTAGCGACAGTGCGAGAGCAATCAGGGCTTCCTGTAAACGTCACCGGTGTAAATACGGCGTAACGCTAAACACCCGATTACTGTAAATACACTTCAATTTCTAATGTTTTATACTTCACTGTTACAGCATGGACAACAGCAGAACTGACAGATCAATAATGTAAATATTCTCAAAATAAAATAACCCACGTCATCAACAACACAAAGTCCATTTTAGCTAAGAGAGAATGTTCTGATTGCTCTGTGCTGCTGATTTTATGACTTTATTGACAATGACAGAGTATGAACACTGGGAAATAAACTATCCACCATCACCTGTGTGTTCTAGTGCTTTATTACAGCCGATAACGTTCTAGGATCTTCTAAGGCACTGGCTCCCGTTTATCCCTTTTATACTTTTATACCTAATATAAGAACCTTATACTGTAAGTGTACCACGTATCAAGAACCTAAATGTTCAGCTCAAATGTCACCTACTGCACGTGCTCAGGAGAAAATTATGAGCTGTAATGTTCAGTTTGTACTATAGCCTGTCACTCTTTAAAAAATGTATATTTAAGGTTTCTAATTGGATTAGAAGCATTTTGGGGGGAAATATCCAACAAATCTTTTAGAGTTCTGCCTAGAACTTAATGATTGAGTATTTACTTTTAAAATAAAGGTTCTTAAAGGGGCAAAGAATTAATTTACTGAAAAAAGGGTCCCTTTCTGATAAGGACGAACCCTTTTAGGGTTCTACAATAGTACCTTTTAAGGTTCCCCTACTTTTGGTGTTAGAATTAAATTTGATAACCAAACAATGTCATGGACATCACATTAATGCATGGACAGTACAGTTAACAATGATTGTGATTCGGAGTCATTAGTCATTAGAATATTATGCCACACCCATTAGAACAATGAGATCAGCTGTTAAGTGATGTTTTAAGTTGGATTTACATCCTTTTTTTCAAAATTCAAATATCTCAGCAAATCAGCCTCATCGTTTCTCACTTACTTAAAAAATCTTTTTAAAAACCAAACGGAGAATAAACTTCTAATCCTGGCATCATTTGTAACACGCTTTTGGATAAACATCAATCCTCACAACACACTGGCATGTTGAAACAGGTAAATCTCCAGCATTCATTAAGCAGCACCGGGACTCGGGACTTTAATGTTCTACACAGAGCTTTTAATCCTCTTTCGTTCAGACTTTCACAGGCAGGCTGTCGCTCCGTCTCTTTAAATCACACAAGCTGAAAATTACACACTTGCCTTCAACACACTCGCCCTAAATAAACCACTCTACTCGTTTCCACCATCAGGGGCTCGTCCTCGGTGTACAGTCTATGGGGCATATGGCATGGCCACGTTAATGTGCCGCACACTTTCTCTGTACCCCAAACTTAGCTCCACGCCTCCTTTTATAGAGCGGAGCAAGCCCAAGATCCATTAGGGATTATTTGTCGTCAGCCGTGCCAGTTTTAACGTTCCAGAGTGGCAGAATGGGCTCTCGTAGACAGCGGTCCTCGCAGGGTCCTCAGCTATTTGGTTGCAGCCGTGGCCTGCTGGCCCCACCTGCTGACCCCTCTTTCATTGTGGTCTCAGACTGGAGTCAAACGCTACAAAGGCCAGCATGGCTGTCCCTCTTGGCCGGATGGGCAGCTATCCTGACTGGTGGCCTTAACGTCGAGGGAGTGACCCTTTTTCCCCTTTCAGTGGCTGTGTCATGATGGCTGGCTTTCGGTGAAACTTATAGCTCTGGGGCAGCTCATGCAATCCTTCAGCGGCTGTCTCTTGCCCAGCAGTGTACCACTTCGCCCATCTTTAAAGTCCCTGGGGTGCACGGCATCATCCCACTCACATGCCACTCTCTGTGTTAACGTCTGCATGCTTTCTCCAGACTTCCAAACCCTGAGCTAAGCCACAGTTTTAAAGAGCAGAGCAAACTAGGGTCGATTAATGATAATGTGCCGCCACCCATGCCAGATTTAGCGGCCTTGCCCCTTAACACACCTGCTGGGCACACGCCCGTCACTGGTGCATCTGTGGCAGTGTATAAAAGGTTTTTGAGATAGCTAAGTAGATGTATAACTTCCTCAGCTGTCTAAGATGGAAAAGACATTCCATACTGCAAATGAAGTGGATAGAGTTATTGATCATGTCGACATCAACGTACCTGAAGTGGCTCACTCACTTGTTTGGAGCAGTGGATGTTCTCAAGTCCACCTCCAGTTCCTTTGTCATACTGATCTTTAGGAGCAGGTTGTTGGCCTGGCGCCGCTTTTCCACTACATCCGCACCATCCCTTTCATCTCTATTGGCGATCACCACTATGGAACTTTTACCACTGCATCATCCATAAATTTCAAAGTGGTCTTAGATCATGAACACAGCATTGGACAGAAAACACATACACTTGTTCTTTTCTTTTTAAGCTCCAGGTTCAGAGCTGACACACCGCTGAAATTCCCATCTGGGCTCCGAATTTATTCCTCCATTAATGTGTAGCGTGAAGCTGTGCTGTGAAGGATAAATGTGTGTGTGTGTGTGTGTGTGTGTGTGTGTGTGTGCAAGGGGAATTAATTAAAGGTTTAAAAATTAAACATTGTGTTAGCATAGCCAAGTCATCTCCAAACCATCACCAAACTTGTAAATCACAAACAAGACTTATGGAAAACCAGCTAAAACACAAACTAGCATTACAGTAAACAGGCTAAATTATGAACTAGCGTTATAGTAAATCAGCTAAAACACAAACTAACTATACTCAACAGGCTAACTAGCATTATGGTAAACAGGCTAATAGACAAACTAGAGTTATAGTGAAACAGGCTAAAACACAAACTAGCATTACCGTAAACAAGCTAAAATGTGAACTAGCATTACAGTAACCAGGATAAAACACAAACTAGCGTTATGGTAAAGAGGCTAATAACAGACTAGTGAAGAACATGTAAAACAAGCTTTATGAAATAAGTGTTTATTATTATTAGTAGTAGTATTGAGTTAGTATTGAAACTTTTGCATTGACAAAAAAAAAGCATAATTTATTGCAAACAGTCGCACTTTCTCTCTCTCTCCCTCTCTCTCTCACACACACACACACACTCACACAAAAGAAAATGAAGGAAATGGTTTTATGCTAATGAGCGTGTGCAGAAATATGGAGTGTCAGTGTTTTTGTTCTTCGCTGAGTCATGCGCCGGCCTCGGCGTTACGGTTATCTCGGCTCAGCACGCAGTCGTGATAAAGTGGACGATTTGCTCATCACTGATCCTCGCCAGAGAAACACACACCACACACTCATGAGTCTGCACACATCTGTTCCCCCTCCCCCGCCCCCTCAGTGTGAATGTGGAGAGGTTTAGCGTTAGCATGGACCGCGCTCAGTGTTGGTGAAGAGAGCTGTGTCCTGCCTCAGTCCACGTCTGAATAGATTTATTTTTATTTTTTTTATGAGGTCCAACGTTTCTCCCATTTCCCACTCACAGCTTTAGGTCCCACCAGTAATTAATTTCACATATAGAAGAAGAATGTATAGAATTATTATTGTTCCATCTTCTCCTGTCATATACGACCTCAATTAAATATGTATAAAATGTACGTAAGAGTCTGTACGTAAGGATCTGGTTCACCACAGGAAGTGCTCTTTAGCTGTGTTTGGTTTTATTAAAGGTGCCGCGTCACCCTGGGTCTAATCAGAGAGAGGACTTCGCCAATAACAAGAAGAATGTAGAAACAGGAGAAGAATTTAAAAACAGTTTAGAAAAGTCTGGTTTCTCTTAAATCCTTATTTAAAAACAAAAGGTTAAACTCAGCTTTAAGGTCCGGGGTAGCTAAGCTAATGAAACAAACACTGGCTAGCTCTTCAAACACTAATCCTGTGGTTACAAATCTATTTTATTTGTGGTGTTACAACATTAGCATCCAGATAAAAGAGCTAGCACTGAGATCAGATTATACCACTAGCTCCTGATTCACACCACAGATTCCTGATGTAGCTCCTAACTAGAGGACTACATACACACATGTAAGACTACATACAGTAAGATCCCACATTAGCAAATTACCTGAGAGATTACAGAGTTGACACCCGGATTGTTCAGCCCCCAGATTAGCAAATTATCTCCATGAATTAGAAACAAGCCACACGATTAGCAAATCAATTTCCGTATTAGCAAATAAGATTCTTAGATTAGAAACTAGCAACAAGGTTAGCAACTCAAATACAGGATTAGCAAATTAGCTCTCTGGATTAGAATTAGCCACAAAGTTAGCAAATCAACCCCCAGAATAGCTAATTATAGCGTCCTAGATTAGAAAGTAGCCGAGCGATTAATAAATCCACAAATTAACTTCATATCTAAAAGATTAGCAAATTATTCACCAGATTTCTCCGGGAAAAGCCGCTGACAGAGATTAGAGAAAAGATGCCTGAAGGAAAAGTTTCAGCATTAAATCGTTGCTGGTGTCTCCTGTGAGTCTTATATCTTTATTTTTTTCTGATTTGATCAGACATGCCACAGATTTGATTAAAGTCTCGTGTGTCGTTCTGTGATATTGGACTGTTGATTGGTGACAGAAAACACTGAAAAGGTTATGAGATTCTCCCACACTATCCCTATATTCCTACTCTGATTCCGTGTAGAACCTGAATATAAAATTAAATTAAGCCTTTGATTGATTATTGTACCGAGACGGAACGTGTGACTTTTTTTAAATTTCCAGTCCGAGGCACGGCTTCACATCTGCTGCTGGCAGCTTATCTTCCGTATCCAATCAGCGCTGATGAAATTCCTGCTGAGCTCGCAGCAATTCCTGGCACCGCACGTGCCAGAGCTCTTCTCTGAGTGTGTGAAGATGGTGATATCATGGCTGGGCATGTTTACCAGTGACATGTGGGGAGTGTGTGCCTCCTCGCTGCGCACAAATGTCGCAGAGTTACACGTTAATCTGGCGTGACGACGGGAACAGTGGCGAATTTAAAGCAATGTGCAGGGCGAGACAGGTCCCTTTTTGCTTGCGTCATGTGACACGTGACATGTTAACACGTTTTGATCAGCAGAAGGATTAAAACGACAGCAGTGCTGCTAAAATTATATCCTGATTCCTAATATTAAACCTCTAACTGTTATGAAGATCTGACACTGGAGACTCCTTCCATCAATGTTAAATAAAGTCTCCTTAAAGAATCAGTTATCACGCAGTTTTAATCCATTTATTTTCCTTTTTACAAGTCCCTGTGCAGGAGTTGTTACTATGAAAACAGTAACGTATTAGATTGGACTCTGACCAGGTTGATGGAGTGGGTCGGTGACCACGCCCCTGAACCAACTTCTCTCGATAGCACTGGAGATGCCTTTCAAGACTTTAAGGACTGTTGTGGAACCCGAAGCACCTTGAGCTAAATGGCAAAAGTTGTTCATGTGACTAGCACGGCAAGGGGCACTTTAGGCATCAATGGCTTCTCGTCTTCCAGACACACTTACAGCAGGATTTCTTGAACAACTTACAATAATAATAAAAAATCTCGATCGATCTGTTTACAGTGTCATGTTTAATCCTGTTGTCTCCTGATAATAAAATGATTCTGGCTGTATTGATTTTCCTTCCTCCTAACAGCGTGTACCATCGCGCCACTGTCTGTCCTGCCCTCGGCACGGGATTCTGAACGCAGAAAGGGAAATGGATATCGTTAATAGAATAAAATATAGGACTTCAGGAAAATAAAGAGTGTATTAACTTAATTCCGTTTATAAAAGTAAGCAGCAGGGTAGCGTCGTTGTTAGCACTGTGGCCTCACACCACCAGGCTCGAGGGTTCGATTCGCACCTGAAGTTTGCATGTTGTCCCTGTGCTTGGTGGGTTTCCTCCAGGTACTCTGGTTTCCTCCCACAGTCCAAAGACATTAGGCTGATTCTATATTTCCCATAGTGTGTGACAATGTGTGTGCCCTGTGATGGATTGGCACCCAGTCCAGGGTGTACCCTGCCTCGTTTCCTGAGTCCCTTAGGATAGGCTCCAGGCATCACGTGTCCCTGTACTGGATAAGCTCTATAGAGGAAGAAGTGAGTGAGAGTTTATAAAAGTATTATAATTAAATATACATAACATTTAGTTTATAGGAAAAATGATTCCAGTCGGAATTAAGTTCTTGGCTGATTTCCCCCTTTTACAATTTTTACTCTCTTGTTTCATGCTGTTTTAATTTCCTTAGAGCTAAAAGAAATTATTTTAAAACATAATTTTCCTGCAGCATAATCCCCTAAAGATCAATATGATTAATAATGCGTTCATAATAGGCAATAATATGGAGCAGTAAAACGACTTAAGGCCCCGATGACTATAAGAGCTGGTTAAAGTGATGACATGTTTAATTAAATGAGGTCTGGAGTTACAGTATGGAGGAAATAAGAACAGAATCAGATGTAGGAGTGAAAGAGTGGAGACCTGACATGAGGTGTGATTTGCTGTGAAGGTGGTCAGGTATATCGTCATTCTGCGCTCTAACAGATAACGGCTGAATGATGAGATCCATAAACATGGTTAGAAATAAAAGTTATGATGTTAGAATGTCTACTAAAGAGATTCATCTCATTCTGCAGGTACGTAAGTGTATGCCTCAAAGATCCCGAGATTCAGTATTTCAGTCAGTATTTCAGTCATTAGTCAGTGAATCAATTGTTCAAGTGATTCAGTGTCTGACTCAGCAAATATTTTCAGTCCAGAAGGAGATTCAATTCTGTTCATCTAAACGAATCAGTATTGGAATCAGTGAATCATTTTTGTATTCATTCAGTAAACTGATGATTGAGTCTATAAAAACACAAACTTGCGTGTTATAAAATAAAACAAAATAACGACAAATAATAGGGAATTTGAATCAATGATCAATCTGTGAACACATCAGAATCAATAGTTTTACTCAAACCGACTCGATCAAGCTGCTGAAATATCTCACTGAAAACAAATTGAGTTTAAAGCAGCACACTGCAACCTTGTGATGCTGCTCTGTTTTTTATTTTACGTAGAAATTATGTGTATTTTTCTCCTCTGACCGCGACACGAAAGTGAGTGTGTTCTGAAATGTTCTTTACACCTTATTAGCGTAATTACTCTGTCGCTTTAGGGAGTTTGTCCTACAGCGAGGTTAATGCAGCGCGTGTTTCTTTGCGACCTCGGAGGACTAACAGAGCCAACAGGAACATGTTTTAACTTAAAATGCACTTTTTATGTGTTTCGTTTCAAAGGGCAGGGTAATCGCATTTTTAAAAATCCTACACAAGGTGCTTTTTCAGTTCTAATTAAAGTCAAATTAATGTTTATTCATTTTGTCATAATAATTATATATAGTTTATACTATTAAACTAGACATGGAAAGAGAATCTGCGTTCACATTGCAAACTTAATGCAGTCTCTGCTAGTCATGCTTGAGCAACACAAATGCTAATTACAAGCCAGATCTCACTTCTGTGTCCTTAGCCGTATTTTATTTCTCTGTAACCAGGCTAGGCTAACTAGATCTTGCTGCAGTGCTAGTTATGCTAATTTTTGTAATAAATCTATGTTCTAAGTCCGTCTGTCGATCTGGAAGCCCACAATTTTATCTTGTATTGCGTTAAAGATGCTAAAACACTAATACTAGCCTTATAGCGAACACACTAATACCTGAAGTAGCAGTGGTAGGTTGAGATTATCGAGTGTTTTAGCGCATTTGTTTTGAAAACATTAATTTTAACATTTGTAATCAAGTAATCAAAGCTAAAGCAGCAGAACACACTCATAGAGAGATTTCAGAGAAATGTGCATGTTGTACTTCGTATAAAACCCTGGATGATGCATAATTCCAATCAGCACGCAACATAATTATCTTCAAACAGCCTATGATAATGTTTGTGCAAAAAATGAAACATCGAAACACGATTCGAAGCTGATCCCATTAACGCACTGTTTTGTCTCTCTGCAAAAACTCTGGCATTTGACCTGATTTATGTTAATCACTGCTACAGCGCTAATCTCATACACACACACACACACACACACACACACACAGAGCTGAATAGAAGTGATGGGTTTCGATTAAACCTTTGTGCTTGTTGGGTAGAGCATGTGTTACTGCCTCAGAGAGAGAGGAAGAGAGAGAAAGCTTATTTTCCCATCAGAGGCGTGTCTCAGTTACACACACAGGGTGGAGTTTATGTAAAACAGGGGCGTGTCTCAGTTACACACACAGGGCGGAGTTTATGTAAAACAGGGGCGTGTCTCAGTTACACACACAGGGTGGAGTTTATGTAAAACAGGG
>JAQQZT010000011.1:26554281-26566886 GCA_030068275.1 Clarias platycephalus | reverse complement strand
TATTAAAAATCTTTGCTCGTCTTGCGGAACACTCGTAAACCGCGTTACTCGTAATCCGAGGTTTCACTGTACGTCTCAAACTGTACTCAGGATTATGGACTGAACATTTATACAACGTGTTTGGGGTAAAAAGTCCAAAACTGGCACTGCAGTGTGTAAAACAGGAGAGAAAGAAGTGCAGCAGCTCCGGGCGTTCATATGATGGATATCAGGTCTGACCTCTGCGCTATAGCTTCGTCTTTGTTTCTTCTGTTTATGAAAGTTTTTCCTTTTCAGCAAACACTCTGACACTTTCTTCCTCCTCATCTTCCTCCTCCTCATCGTGTTTGATTTGTGCAGGTGTGAAGATAATTAAACACTAAACCGACACTTCAGGCGACACGGCGGATTATTCTGATTGACAGCAGAGCGACGGAGCTAACCTGTGTTAGGAAGAGAAGTAAATATTCTTCCTCTTTGTAAAGGTTTTCAGTCATGCCGACTTTCGCACCTCCGACGTGTGACCTTAACACTTTCTCCGACGTCACGGGAGGTGTGGAGGTATTAGCACTGTGTGTGTGTGTGTGTGTGTGTGCTACGGTGTGAGTAAAACACTGAGATGAATAAGCGTAACAGTTACAACACTGACACAACGAACAGGGAAGCATTTTATTCCTCTTATACCTTATTATTATATTACATTTTTAATTAAGCGTGTTTTTTTATCCGTTTATGATGATTTTTAACGTGTCGAGAAACCGCAGCGAAGCGTAAACTCCTCTGTCCTGAAGATGTGGGAGAACTTACTATTACAGCTTTACATCTGAATGTCACACAGCACTGACACTGGAGACTCCTTTTTTACAATTTATTTATTTATTTATTTAATATTTGTTGATTGAGCTGTTGCTATAGAAACCATAATGTGTCGTGTGGTTTAACGTAAAGCGTTTGCATTAATATAAACCTGCGCTACTGTCAGAGCTGCTGTTCTAGAGAATTAATCAACACTTTCTGACCAATCAGGACTCAGCAGTGTTGTGGTGTAATAAACATACATGGGGCTCATCTGTGTATTTTTGATCTTGCTGATGGAAAGCGTAAGATAGATGAAGCTCTCGGCGAAACAGGCGTTTGGCCTTTAAATGTGATTAGAGCGTAATTCGGTTTTCTCTCCCACGGCGCATGTTTCAGCCGAGAAATGAATTTAAAGATGATATTTTTACCTCTCCCTCCTCCGCACACCCAGTAACCATGGATACTGAGGGAGATTTTGCTGATATGACTTTATCCCCCCACTCGAACACACACACACACACACACACCTCATTAATGAGGAGTAGCGTCCGCACATTTGGTCTCCTGAAGTTGTCCAAAAACTAACACTCCGAGTTAAGCTACCAATTATGCAAATTAGGTTATAACATTCACAAATAAAAATAACACAGTTGCTGCACTAAAACGAGGCAGGAAAAAAAGAAGGGAAGTCAATAAAAGTTGAAAGAAAAAAAAAAAGTCCCCAGAAGTCTGCTGTCAGCCGGAGAAGAAGCGCGCAGTGTTAATAATTAGCACAGGACAGATTGTGGAGGAGGAATCGACTTTATTTTTAACACCTGAAGCGTCTCTACAATAAAACAACACCGTTTTCAGTCCAGAAAACTCATAACAGTAAACAGTTTCTACAGTGATTTATGTAACGATCGATCTGATGTAACACACGAGCAGATTAATGCAGTATTTAACTACAGAATTATTTAAACTGCTGTTAGGTTTTAGGGGTAAAGGTGAGTATTTAACAACTCAGAAATCTGGCAACCACAAGGAGTCAAACACACACAGGTGATCTGAATGTGCAGCTCAGAAAATACGATAAAGCAGCTGCGTAACCCGACTCGAGTTCAGGAACGTTCCTCGTGTGAATAATGATGGACCTGCTGGATTTCACTCTCAACACTCTCAAGAATCTCAATATACTGGAGCCCTGGTTAGCTTAGCTTAGCTTTCACATGCTAGGTTAGCCTTTGTTATATGTTCATATGTAAATACACTTGCTATAGAACTAATGTGCATCTAAAAAAAATAGTTTAATATCATGGAAAAGGGACATTTTTGTACTTTAATTAAAAAAGTAAAAGTAATATTTAAAAGTAAAAGTAATATTTTATAAAATCTAATATTTTAGATTTTCAGTAACAATCAGTGAAATATTTCACGCCTTTTTTGTTTGAATTTTGATGATTACAGCTTCATGAAAATCGAAATTCCAGTCTCAAAATATTAGAATATTAAATTGAGTAAATGGCTGTTCATACAGTATAAATACCGTGTATCTCTCTGGGTAGTTCAGTACACGCATGTCTTGAGAAGAAGACGATCAGCGACCACAGAAAGTGCCTTATGGAAGCATATTCATGGAAACTTAACTGGAAGTGAAAAGTGTGGCAGGAACAGATGCACAAGAAGCAGCGATGACTGCAGGCTTTAGAAGATTGTCAAGCAAAGCCAATTCAAGAACTTTGGAGAGCTTCAGAAGGAGTGAGGCTGGAGTCAGTGCACCAAGAGCCACCACACACAGACCGTCTTTAGGAAAAGGGCTACAACTGTTACAGTATATGTTCCTAGCGGACTCCTGAACCAGAGACAACAGCCTCTTAGCTTGTCTAAGGAGAAAAAGAACTGCTCAGTGGTCCAAAGGCCTCTTATTAGATAAAAGGAATTTTGCATGTCATTCTTTAAATAACTAACTCTAACCCAAGCTGGAGACAGAATCCAAGTTTCTGGAAGTGCAGCGTGACGTTCCAAAGAGATTCTCAGGGCTGTTGTCAAGAGAAAGATGAGAAACATCGACCCAACAGTACAGATGAGCTGAAGGCTGCTATCACAAGCTGGTCTTCAATAACCTCAGCAGTGCAGCAGGCTGATCGCCTCCATGCAGTGATGAAGGAGCTCCAGCCAAGTACTGAGTGCAAAAATGAAGATACTTCTGTTCTCTAAGTCCATATTTGAGTAATCTTAGGAAATATTTTTAAATAATAGATTTTTTTTTATTTTTCATTGGCTGCAAGCTGAAATCATTGAAATAAAAAAATGGCTTATAATATTTTACTTTACATAGACTGAATATACGAGTATTATTATTAATATATGAAATATGAGAATATCTGAGTTTAACTTTATAAATTAAATTATAAAAATAAATGTTTCCATGATATTGAGTTCTTTAGACGGATTGTATATAACATATTGTTATTGCTTTAGTTTATGTTCATTACCTGAAGTGTTTGCCGTGAACAGAAACAGGGTAAAGGGATGTAGTGGGTGGGGCTTGTTTAAATCCTATTCAGCGCTACATGTGATGTATTGAAATGGTAATAACAGGACATTAATTAATTTAGGTATAATAATGCACTCTGCACTCTGATTGGTTTCAGCAACTGTTTCATACTCTTTATGGGTGCATTATGGGCGGGGCTTGTGGTCAAATGACCTGAAGTAGCATCGTGGAGTCGCAGGGACTGCAGTCTGATCGTTACAGTGGCATTAGAGGCAGAATATAAAAAGGGAATTAAAATGAAATTCATTGCCCTAATGTCTTCCGTCACTACATTTGCGCTCCT
This sequence comes from Clarias platycephalus, assembly GCA_030068275.1. NCBI lineage: Eukaryota > Metazoa > Chordata > Actinopteri > Siluriformes > Clariidae > Clarias > Clarias platycephalus. The sequence continues at coordinate 26,563,290 of JAQQZT010000011.1, read as the reverse complement.
TTCTTCTTTCTTCCTTCATCATTCAGAATAAAGCCTCGAGTGACCTGAGATTAGAATTTCTATTAACTACCTTCTTCAAAAAGACACAGAAAACTTCCGTGCGCACATGCTAGCTAATTAAAATAAATGCCCTTAATTTAAAGCCAATTAAAAGAAAGAAGACGCTGCAATAATTACAGCAGTGCATATGGAGCGTGAGATGGCCCGGGGTCAGGACTTCAATCTGGACCAGATCGGGTTTATGCGTTCGCTGAACTCAAACACTCTTCCGCTGTAGCTAATTAATTAACGAGAAATCTCTCTTACGATTCACTGCAGTCGGCAAAAAAAGTGCCGGAGCGCTTCCAGTAACGAAAAGAAAAACTGGGGTGAGATATGGGTTATTTATAAAAGCCAAAAGTCTTAGCACCTCCTGTTCCAATTTTACATCACTGTCAGTCTAAAAACAAGCATGTTAAGATTTTATTTTCACACATAGATTCTGGATTCTGATCAGGTTTCAGTATTAATATGCTCATTCTAAACGTTATTGTCTCTACAGGGTGGCCGAGTCGATATTCTATATCGGTATTAGTCTGATGTTGTTGTTGTCTTTCGGCTGCTCCCGGCAAGGGGTCGCCACAACGGAATATCCGGTCCGCACTACAACTTGGCACAGGTTTTACGCCGGATGCCCTTCCTGACGCAACCCTCCCATTTTATCCGGGCTTGGGACCGTCACTGCATCCAGTGGCTGGGGGGGGTTCGGGCACTGACTGGGAATCGAACCCGGGCCTTCCGCATGGCAGGCGAAACACCTACCACTGAGCCACCAGTGCCCTATCGGTATTAGTCTGATACTGGCCAATGGGATGTCAACACTGCAAACTTGATTAAACACTTACAGTAGCAGGAAAGGACTACGCTGAGTTTATACAGGTCACTAGGAGAAAAGTGTGCCACAACAACAAACATAGTGGAAAACAATTCAGAAGCGTAAATCAGAAACTTCTCTGGACATCAACAAAGCAAAACTGATATCAGAGAAAGTGGCTGAAGTCATTGTGCCGGATGACCGGCCCCTTTCTGTTGTTGAAAATATGGGGTTTCGACACTTAGTGCAGTATTTGGATCTTCGCTACACGTTACCAACCCAGCCATCCGTCTCTGACACGACTGTAGCGAATCAGTACGATCGAGTGAGTGAATTCATTTCGAAATGTTTGGAAAATATTTCCATGATTCGTTTCACACCTGACATCTGGAGCTCCGACTTGTGTCCTCTGGCCTGACTAAGCCTGAGTGCACAGTGAATAGACTCAGCATCTTTCTTTACTTTTCAAAAAGCAGTGCTGCAGGCTACACAGTTTAATGGCGCACACACAGGAGAGTCCATCTCTCTAACAGCAGAACAGTGAAGAACAAAGTACGTGTCATTTTCAGAGACAATGCGAGTAATGTAATAAAAGCAGTTTAATGTGTTGGAGTTCCCAGTCTGCAATGCTTTGTGTGTATCATGGTACTTATTAGGGTCGCATAACGTAAGTGATGCTCTGGTTAGCGGCAAAGAAATGTGGGCAGGTGTAGCCGAGGTGGTGGCCTACTGATCGGGAGACGCCCGAAGTTCAAACCCCAGCACCACCTGGTAGCCGCTGTTTGGCCCCTGAGCAAGGCCCTTAGCCCTCGACTGCTCGGATGTACAACCCGATAAGATGTAAGTCGCTCTGGACAAGGGCGTCTACCAAATGCCATAAATGTAAAAATCATGGGTCACTTCAAGCACTCATTGGTGGCCTGTTCATGCTCGGAGGACATTCGAGTGGAACTGGGTCTCCAGGTTCTTTGCCAGAAAGATGTAGTGAATTAAGATTACTAAAGTAAAAAAGCAGTACAATAACAGAAGGAGTGACTCTCTGAACTGATTCGTATTTATCAAAGTCAGCTGAGTGATCAGGTTTTTACTGCTTCAAGAAGAGAAAGATCGTGTCTGTGTGTGGTGTAAAGTTGTTCATTTTATTTGGTTTTGTTTGTCATTGGTTGTTTGATTGAATGAGTTTGTTTGTTTGTTTTTGTCCTTGGGTTCTGTGAGCTGTATTCAGAATCGCTTGGTGGTTTAGGGGCTCGTGTTTTGGGTGTCCTCTGAATGCACAATAATTTTATTGTTTTTCCTTTTCTGTTTGTATGCTCTTTAGACTGAATTGCTTGATTGTGAATAATATGAACTTCAGAGCCTCCATACGCTGCAAATCCTTTAATAACAGCCAGATGTTCTATAATTACACTAGTGCTTTATTCGCGTTGTTTTACGTCTGAAGAGAGATCACGGTTTTGGAGCTCACTGAAGGCGTGAGATTGAAATGTACGGTTTAATAGTGGAAAGACTTAACTCCACTTCATCCCCCTCCTTCTACACACACACACACACACACACATTCAGTCTTTATTACTTAAAAAAAGAAAAATATATATATTTTGAATGTTTGAGGTAAAGTGCTGTTCCTCGCAGTGATTGGACGATTGTTATTTGCTGTTTTACTTTATCTATCAGACACTTACTCGTTTCACTTCAGTCTGTCGATCAGTCGGTGTTTATTCCCACATTTCAGCAGTTTGTATTGACTGCAGGGGAATTTTACACAGTTTGACTTTCTGGGGTTTTTTTTCTTCGTCTGAGCTGCAGTTTGTCCTTCACTTTTCTGTCTTTGTCTGCTGCTTTATCTGTTTTGCTCAATATCCTCTTGATGTTGTTATTTTCTCCTCTTTTGTCTGTCTTAAAGGTTTTGCTTCTGTGTTTTTTTTTTTCTGCCAAGGTAAATTCTGCACCCTTTTCCCTCCAAGTGTCTAAGTGTTGGAGAAGATCTAGTAGAACTTTGGAGGATGTAAGGACGTCTTTGTACTTTCCTTTGATCAGGAAAGTTTCATGACTTTCAGCTGTTTTTGAATGCGCTGTAATTTGATGTGTTTCTGGGCAGGGGTAGCTCAGTGGTTAAGACATTGGACTAGTGATCGGAAGGTCACAGGTTCTAACCCCATTACCACCAAGTTTCCACTGTAGGGCCCTTGAGCAAGGCCCTCAACTACTCAGATGTATAATGAGATTAAAATGTAAGTGGCTCTGGATAAGGGTGTGTTCACCAAGTGCTGTAATGGAAATGTTTCTATGTGTTGTCGCTCTTGTTTGCCCTTTGTTTTCTCTTTGTATAGGACTTATATAGTTTTCTGTTAATTTAAAATGTCAGTGTGTTTTCTCTCAGCTACTCAGCTAATTAGGTTTCTTAGTTAGCTCGTTAGTTTACTTCATTTATGTTGTTAGTCGATGTACTGTAGCTCCTCGGTCCTGGAGGAACGTTGATTATTTTCACTGTGTACTAAACTGTATATGGTTGAAATGATAATAAATACTTGACTTGAAAGAAGAAAGAAACCACTTTTAGTAAACCAGTAGTTAGTTAATTTTTCTAGTTTTATTTATTATTTAATAAAAATACCTGCTCATTTCGTTCTTTTTCTTTGGACTAATATCCCCGTATTGTCTTTATAAGCTCACTCCTGTTGCAAGTAACAACTTACAAACTAAACCTTTCCCAAAAATAAACTTTTCCCAGAATACTGCTGACCTTCAATGTAATTAAATAGTTTTTGCAATGAAAATAAAAAGCACAGCACAAGGTGATGAAGGAAGTAAAAAGTCCCATGGAGAGAAGTTGGCCTTTAAAAGGAAAACTCATGAGATTAAACTGAAAAGATAACTCAATTTATTGATACCAAAAGGCCACAATAAACAATATTACGGTGTGTTTGGAAAGGTCACACCTGCCTCGTAAGGATTCGGATGAGCATATGATAAGTGTTTCAGCTTGATCATGAACGTGAAGTTGTTTTACAGTACAGAATTGTCGGAGTGTGCTAACAAGCCTTTTACAATCAATTCATTTATAGATTACCTGACAATCTGTGTAAGTCTGATTAACAAGCTGAACAACAAACAAGTCCTGAGTCGTGAAAGCAGCATCACACAATTGCATCCAAAATTATTCGACACCTCACCCGCCCGAATGGACAAAATGACTAACTTGCAGCTGTTGGCAATAAATCAGTGAAACAAGAGTAATTTAAATCGCTCAACACAACTAAGATAACAAGCGGTTTCTCCAAATTCAATACAAAATGCTACTTTTACTGATTGCTGCAGTTTCGGAATTATTTAACCCTCTGAATAAAATCCCTCAGTAGAGCACAAATTTGTAAATCAGGTGTCGTCTCAAGCACAGATTAGAGACCATCTCAAATACCTGGACTTTTCTAGACATCTGTGGAAGGACATGTTTGACTGCGTGGCCAAGTCAAGAGAGTTCTCCATAAAGTTCAGGGAAGAGATCATTGCCTTCCAAGCGAAGGTACTAAATGTTCCTACAGATACAGTAGGAAGCCGATTTCACCCGAGTTGAAGAAACAGCGGCTGCACTACATGGACGTGGCAGAAAGAGGAATCTATCACCTGCTGCTACCAGATTCCTGAGGAGACATGAGTGTTGAAAAGTCATCGATTGACTGCAAAGGAACAACAGAAAGAAAATTGGGCCGTCCACTGAAGTTTCACTCTGAACTATAAGACTCACACTGGACACTGAATGTCAGCCTTCAGAAGATGTACCCTACTACTGACCCTCAAACACAAGAAAAGTCTGAAAAATGACAGAAATGAGCACATTCTGTTCTATTGGCTGATGAAACAAAACGTAAACTTTTTGGGCCTATCTAAGGGAATTGAATTTACTCTAAGGGTATTGAATTTACATGCAACATTGTACAATGTTACACATTCAAGTATACAAATTAATTAACGAGAGTTTGTAATTTGTTTTGTTTTGTATGTTTCAGAAAAAACAATACACACTATAATCGTTCTCGGTTCAGAGAGAAACTTGGCACCAGAAGAAAAGCACGTGTATTTTTAGAATTTTTACCTTTTACTCTAAAGTACGGCAGCATGCTGAGGTAGTGGTTAGCAATGTGGCCTTGTGCCTTCAGGGTTGACGGTTCAAATCCCGCCTCTGAGTGCATAAAGTTTGCATGTTCTCCGCGAGCTTGGTGGGTTTCCTCCAGGCACTCCGGTTTCCTCCCACAGTCCAAAGGCATGCAGATTAGGATAACTGCCATTTCCAAATTTCCCATAGTGTGTGAATGAGCGTGCATGTGTGTGAATGAGTGTGTGTGTGTGTGTGTGTGTGTGTGCCCTCTGATGGATTTACACCCCATCCGGGGTGTCCCCCGCCTCGTGCCCTAAGTCTCCTGGGATCGGCTCCAGGCCTTTCGCGTCCCTGTATACAGGATTCAGCAGTATAGATAATGAGATGAGACTATGTATGAATGTTTTTGATTTTATTCACAGCATTACCTGAAACTTTTAAAAAGGTTTGAAGCTCCGCCCACTTCACATTCATGTCACTTGAATTTCGATATTTCGTGGTGATGAGGTGATCATATAAATATTGTGCAAAGGAGCAGTTACAGGTTGGTTTGAACAATTGTTAGATGGTCGTTGATCAGTGTTTGCGCGTGTTTATCAGTTCAGTCCCTTTTTGTTGAGGTGGTTGAGTTTATCTGAGTATGTGTGTGTGTACAGTATGTGTGTGTGTGTGTGTGTGTGTGTGTGTGGTTGTGTGAATGTTTATCAGTCCAGTCCCTTTTTGTTGAGGAGACGGATGGCACGTGGGTAGAAGCTGTTACACGGTCTGGATGTGAAGCCCGAATGCTTCGTTACATTTTTCCAGATGGCAGGAGGGTGAAGTGTGAGTGTGAGGGGTGTGTGTGTGTGTGTGTGAGGGGTGTGTCCGATCAGCCACAATGCTGCCGGCTTTGCGGATGCAGCGTGTGGTGTAGATGTCTTCGATAGAGGGAAGAGAGACCCTGGTGATCTTCTCTGCTGTCCTCACTATCCGCTGTAGGGTACTGAGGTTCTTCTTGACCTGAAGTCAACAACCAGTTTTTTTGTTTTAGAGGCAGGTCTTTACACCACTCTGTTACCCTCTGCACTTCTTCTCTGTAAACTGACTTCATCGTTCTTGCTGATGAGACCCACCACAGTCGTGTCATCAGCAAACTTGATGATGTGGTTCAATCTGTGTGTCGCTACACAGTCAGCAGTGTGAACAGTAGGGGACCGAGCACACAGCCCTGGGGGCCCCAGTAATCAGTTTGGTGGTGCAGTTCCTGATCCTGAGGTCTTCCGGTCAGGAAGTTCAGGATCCAGTTACAGAGGGAGGTGTTCAGGCCCAACAGGCTCAGCTTCCCTAAGCTGAAATGCTGAGCTGAAATCTATGTACAGCGTTCGAGATGGCGTCGTCTGTGGAACGGTTAGGATGATACGCAAACCGCAGTGGGTCCAGTGAGGGGAGCAGCAGGGTCTTGATGTGTCTCATGACGAGCCACTCAAAGCACTTCATGATGATGGGTGTGAATGCAACAGGAAGGTAGTCATTGAGACAGGACACAGAAGACTTCTTCAGCACAAGGACGATGGTGGTGGTCTTGAAGTGGGAACGTGGGAACAACGGCACTGCTCAGCATATTCTCTGAGCACTCTGCCAGGCATATTGTCTGATCCGGCATCTTTACATGGGTTGACTCTTCATAGAGTTTTCCTCACATCAGCTGTGGAGCTCACCGTCACGTCGTTCTGTGCGTCGAACCAACCGTATAAGCTGTTTAGGCCGTCGCTGTCACAGGCAGGTGATGATGTCCTGTAGTTGGTGATGGCTTGTATGCCCTGCCACATGCATCCATGTGTCTCCGCTGTCCCTGAAATGTTTGTGAAGTCTCTGCGCGTGTGCGTGCTTCGCCTCTCTGGTGGCCCAGGACAGTTTGGCCCTTGCTGTTCTTAGGGACACCTTGTCTCCTGCTCTGAAGGCGGAGTCTTGGGTCTTCAGAAATGCACGCACCTCTGCAGTAATGCACGGTTTCTGGTTGGGGAGTGAGATGATGTTCTTGGAAACAGTAACGTCATCAGCGCACTTGTTGATGTGGCTGGTCACTGACGACGTGTACACCTCCAAGTCGGTGAAGTCGCCATAAGATGCAGCCTCCGTAAGCAGCCTCCAGTCAGTGTTCCCAAAACAGTCCTGAAGAGCACAGATGGCTCCTGCTGGCCAGGTTTTCACCTGCTTCAGAACCGGTTTTGAACACCTGACGAGACAAGATCCAGCGTGTTTTCCTCCCTTGTTGTAAAGTCCACATACTGATGGAATTTCGGGAGCTCTGACTTGAGATTTGCATGGTTGAAATCTCCAGCGAAATAAACAGTCCATCGGGGTGTGTGTTCTGTAGTTCACTGATTATGCCATACAGTTTACAGAGCCCTTCCTTAGCATTAGCGCTAGGTGGAATGTACATTCTGATAAGGAAAGGCCTGGTTCCCGCAGTAAGCCGAGGTCGTGTAGCTTTTCCTGCAGCTCATCCTGAATGTAGTTTACTATTACTATTATGGTTCCAAAAGTGTCTGACGGTGGTATATACGGAACACCGGTTGTGCCGATGTCCATATACCATATAAAATAAACAAACTACAACACAAAGTAAACAAAGTAGCGCCATTTTGGCTCCAGAGTGGGTAATATGTACTACTGCCGCGCCGCCAGCTTCTTTCAATTTAGGTTAATGATTACATTTTCTAAGCAACAAAATCACAAATAACCTTACACAACTTCTTTATCCAATTTTTCTTCTCCATTTTTATCTCCTCTCCAGTTTTATGTTGATAAAGTGGAAGCTTCAGAAAGCACTCTGAATGTTAACTACGCAACATGGAGCTGTAAATGAAAATGAAGAAAGAAAGAAAAAGAAAATTGACCTTGGGTCATTTTCATTTTATTTCCAATCTGTAACACACACACACACACACACACATACTCACAAACCGCCATGATACTGATTCATGTGAATCATCCTCGTTTGCATATTTTGATGCTTTAGTAAGATTACTAAAGCTGAGTGAATACACACACGCGCACACACACACACACACACACACACATGCGCACACACACACACTCACAAAGCGTTTTCGCTCGAGGTGATTCCTCCTTCACAGAATAATGATTCTTTAACAAAGTCGAAATAACACGATGAACTTGGTGATGAATTATTCATACTGAGAGCTCGAGTTGAATTCACACGATAAAACATGCGAAAGGTCTGAAAAGAAAATGTATTTAATATTAAAAATTACTTGTATAATAATGATTAAGAAGAACAAGAAGAACAACGAGATACCTTTTTAAATATGTCAGTGAGGAAAGCGCTTCCGTTAAATTAACATGAGTAAATAAACGTGACTATAGGAATTATAAGACTAATGTTTTATAGAGTGTCCTGTAGAGCCTGTAGTTTACACAGAAAGCTGGAGGAGGAAGAGTTACCGTGGATCCTGATGTCATCCAGCAGATAAGATCTAAATCAGAGCTCCCTGGAACACCATGAAGAGGATGAATTGCAGAGATGTTCAAGGTTCAAGATGTTCTCCAATTTTATTTCTGTCCTGTTCACGGTCACTGCCACTGCCATCACTAAAGCCAGAAAATTGTTGTGCTGATAAGAAACATCCCTGATTTCACTGGAACAACCAGAAGTTGGATCTTAAGGGTTTGCATGTTTCCTGGAATTGGCACATGTGTTTTCACTGCAGTTTCAGTTTGGACAAAAAACAACAACACAGTATTAGTGTGGACATATGTAGAAAAAAATGCAGTTACAATGTGGACAAAAATGCAGCTTCAATGTGGAAGAGAACGCAGCTTCAGTGTGGACAATAATACAGTTTTAATACAGAACAAATGTTATTCTAATGAGGACAAAAAGTGCAGTTTCAGTGAGGACAAAAGTGCAGTTTCAGTGAGGACAAAAGTGCAGTTTCAGTATGGACAAAAGTGCAGTTTCAGTGAGGACAAAAGTGCAGTTTCAGTGAGGACAAAAGTGCAGTTTCAGTGTGGACAAAAGTGCAGTTTCAGTGTGGACAAAAGTGCAGTTTCAGTG
>JAQQZT010000011.1:26537878-26550866 GCA_030068275.1 Clarias platycephalus | reverse complement strand
TTCATGTTTGTGGCTGTAATGTGACAAAATGTGGAAAAGTTCAAGGGGGCCGAATACTTTTGCAAGCCACTGTGTATCCCAGGTGTTTATCACGCAGGTGTGAAGCAGATAACTCCGTGTACGTCTCCGCTGAACGTGGGGGTGAATATATAGAGGGAAATGACGATGCTGTACAAGGACAACAGTGAAAGAGGACGAGGACTCAGGATGTGTGCTGGTACGAGAGGAAGACACCCAGACGGGTACGAGACGTGTGTCTGATGAAATATGAGCCACTGTTACCACTGCACCATGTTATACTGGGAATCGTGGTCTCAGCGTGGAAGAAGCAGCGAGGGCAAGAACATGCAGGACTGTGGACTTCAGATTCACCCAGAGGGAAAACTTTACACAAACTGTTGCAAATTTGTTATTGCTTTAATTTGTTGTAATGCATTTAAACTTTCATCTTATGCTGAAATGTTTCTGTAAGTGACTTCATGACCCCGCCTCATGTCCTGAGTCCCCTGGTACACCCTGGACACGGTGCCCATCCATCACAGGGCACACACACACACACACACACACACATTCACACACTACGGGCAATTGGGAACACCAGTTAGCCTAATCTGCAGGTCTTTGGACTGTGGGAGGAAACACACCCAGCAGTGGGAGAACATGCGAAGTCCATGAACACACACAGACCCCAAGGCAGGACTCGAACCCGGACCCTGGTAGTGCAAGACCACAGTCCTTAAATAAGTTAATATATGTGTTTATTGAAAAGATGAACCAAAAGCCATTAAATTCAGTTTTGATAAAATCACTAAAATGACTAACACAAGGAGAAAATATCGTTCATGTTGCAGGAAAAACTAAATGTTTTGAAAGTTATGAGACAAAAACACTGCAGCAATGTTGTATAAACGATCGTACGCAACGCTCATGACACACACCGCTCTCTCTCTCTCTCTCTCTCTCTTAACCCTCAAACACTCAAACACAAGTGTGGTGCTCTGGAAAATCTTTGTTCACCAAATAAATAAATAAATAAATAAATAAATAAATCTGAACAGAGCTGCGTAAAAAATTGTGAAATATTTAACCCGAGCTCCGTCTGTGCTTGAGGTTATAAAAATAAACAGCAGCTCCGACACACAGAAATGTCAGTGTGTGTGAAGTCGGTGCACAAACACGAGGAAATGTCAGCTAACAAAAAACAGACCTTCAGCTTCATCTTCAACGTCTCGCTCTCGATGCAAAATTCACAAACGCACACACATGGAGAGGGAGAGCGAGGAAATTACAAAGTGCATGTGTGTGTGTGTGTGTGTGTGTGTGATAACAGAGGAAATAAAACTGTTCGTGCAAACAGACAGAGAGTTTTGTAGAAACGTGTGCTAATTGTCTCGCGGCTAATCAGAGCATCACATCCACTTTAGTCTTTGCGGTAACCATGGCAACCTGAGCTCCTGCACCACTCCGTCTTACTTTAAGCAGAAACACTGAGTCTGTATGTAATTAACATGAAGTGAGTTAAAATAATGAGTGAAAGCTCCGCCCCCTCACATTAACCTCTGGCATGTTCATTCATTTATAGACTGAACACCTGATCACCTGATCACATGATCGCTCCCCCCATCAATCACTTCTTATCCCAGTCACTTTCATCCCTGTAATGATGGACTAATATACATCACAGGGGTGGAGTTAGAGGTAGAGGGGCGGAGTGAAATAATATAATGAGATTAATAGATAGAGGGATAGACATACTAGAAGATAAATGAAGAGATGGATGAAAAGAAATATGGAGAAATAAACTGATAGACAGACAGACAGACAGACAGACAGATAGATAGATAGATAGATAGATAGATAGATAGATAGATAGATAGATAGATAGATAGATAGATAGATAGAAATAAGAAATGTATGTGTGTACATGTGTGTGTGTGTGTGTGTGTGTGTGTGTGTGTTTAAACTTTCTGCACTACTGTCTGTCTCTCACACACTCGAGCCTCTCAGGGATTTCTGACCCACATGTGGAAAGTGTAAATCTTCAAGCTGCTTTTAGCAGTTTGTATACTGCTATGTGTGTGTGTGTGTGTGTGTGTGTGTGTGTGTGTGTGTGTGTGTGTGTGTGTGTGTGTGTGTTTTATCCCCACAGGAGACACAGAGCTTGAGTCTGACATTCACAGCCACCCTTCTTCAGGCTGTTTATAAACCTGTCGACTATAAAGCAACACTCTCTCCATCGCTTTAAATAAGGAACAAACAGTGTGTGTGCGCTGCAGGTCTGTAAAAATAATCAGCGACAGGATGATGTGATGAAGCGGCGTCACTGTTACATCACTAAAGTGGATTAGATTCATGTTTTTATTTGTTTAGGCACACGGGGTGAGTGACGTGTGTGTAAGGAGTCTCCAGTGTCAGCGCTGTGTATCAGTCAGAGGTAAAGCCGTGACTTTGCTTTCCTACATCTTTAGCACAGAGGAGTTTAAACTGCTGTGGAGTTTCTTATTAACTTCAGAGGAGAACAGAGCGCGCGGCTGGAGAGGGGACGAGTGTGTAGCGCCGCGAGAGAGAGCCGCGACCGAGAGCCGCGCTGCTTTACATTCACTCCGCCTGCAGCATCAATGCACGAAAAGCACATCAATGTTTAATAACATAAAAGCTGTTGGTGGTAAAAATAACACGCTTGAGGATGTGCAGTTAATGTTCTCGCGTGCTTTGAATGATTTCTCACAGCAGACTCTCACTTCTCATAACAAAGTCGTTTCTACACATTTAGCTTTTCCTGCACAATAAAGTTTCTCCCTACAGCAGGTGGCGTTATGCCCCCATTTAGCTTTTTAGTACAGGTAGTCCCCAAATTTCAGCAGATACTAACGGACCGCGGACCACGGCATTCGTAGATGCGAACAAATTGCAGAAGTAGCTCACGTGTATTGTACAAAAAATAGACTCTGCAGTGCACCAGATACAATATTAACAATTATATACAATATTTTCTGTGTGGAAGTGATTGTATGTCTAAAGTCTGGTATAGTGTGTGTGTGTGTGTGTGTGTGTGTGTGTGTGTGTGTGTGTGTGTGTGTGTGTGTGTGTGTGTGTGTGTGTGTGCCTCACCAGTTTCAGTGAATCAGTTCGGGAGCACGATGATAGAAAATGTCTGTCCTGTAAATCTGTCCTGATAGTGAAAAATCTAAAATTCGTAAAACCCTCGACAAAACAGAGTTCACAGTCCAATACAGTGGAAAACAGCTCTCCGACAAAATGGTGTCCGGGATTCCCCACGCAATTTAAAGACGAAGAGACAACACCACGTGATGTCTCAGTGTGTGAGATTCATTTCCTTAGGTGCAATTACGGTTTTTGGCCACATGATGGCAGTGTGTGGAAACTGGACAGAGATTTAGTCAAGTGGATTGGTATGCTTTACATGGTATATTCATGTCAAAGGCATAAAGGACTCACTTTGTCGGACTTAAGAACAAATCCAACTTACAAACATGCTTCTGGACCTGAACTCATTCGTAAGTAGGGGACGACCTGTACTGTATTTCTGTGACTGTACATCTTGTACGTGCTGTACGCATTACTGTTCGTACAGATGAACCGCACGCTGCCCCTTGTGGTCATGGTGTTTATATGAAGGCAGGCAACACTGCATTGTTATTGTTAGCAGCTTCTTCTGCTGTTTTACGCATTTTGTTCAACTTCCTGGTACGTTTATTTTTAAAATCTGGTTTTAGTCGGCCTAACACAAGATCATGTAAACATCCCGCACAGTGTGAGCCACTGTACTCTACACGGTGTCTACGGAGGGTTTTATTACTTTAACACCACAGCAAGGTGAACACCATTGAAATGTTTAATTCATTAAAGAAATAAAGACACATTTACCTTTTATTTATAGTTACCTTTAATGATTTGGACATACAGTATCAATAACTGTAATGGAACTTTACTCTGAATGAGTTCTGTACTTTAGAACTTTATTCTTGCTCACAAAGTTGGCCTGGGCAAAAAAAAAAAAAGGTGCTGTTTGAAAAGGGTTAAATTATGAGCCTGTGTCAATCTAAGAAAACATTTAAACACAAAAGAACACAAATAACTGTTCAAGACATTATTAAACCCTGGAAGGACGGAGCTGAACCTTAACTTCACAGAAGAAAATCATCCTGAATGAGTGTGATGCGAGATCACTTAAACACCTGGTGAAGATGCATGGTACAAAATGTCCAGTAGAAATTTAAAGCTATGGTTAATAGTGAAAGTAAAGTACACACACACACACACACACACACACACACACACACACGATGTGATAAGAACTCACAGGATTGGGACTAAACAGCTGTGTGTCCATAATAAAAGCACTTGTTATTGAGACTCAGCAGAAAAAAGTCTTCAGTTTGTTAGGGATCATAAAGACTGGACTTTGGAGTGATGTGTAAAAAGGTCATGTGACCTGATGACCCCAGACTGACCCTATTCCAGAGTGATGGGCGTGTCAGGGTAAGAAGTGAAGGACATGAAGCGATGCTCCATCATGTATAGTGTCCACTGTGCAGCCTCTGGAGACAGTGTTATGATCTGGGGTTGATCAGGTGGAATTATTTTGCATAATAATTTACAATAAAGATTTGTAGCCTGCAGATGGACAGCAAAAAAGTTAATATAACTAGAGAGATGATGACATGACTGTCTGTGAGGAGATTGTTTAGACGCCTGTGAGGGTTTGAGTTGTTAGAAACGCCTGGTAAATAAATAAATTAACTCTTAGGTGTTGTGTTTATTAGATACGTGCTGCTGTATTCAGCAATAAGCTGCCAAGTGAATGTAAGGGAAATGCAATAAAGTGAAAGAGGAGCTGTGACAGCTGTGCAGCAAGTGAAGATGTGCACAGCGAGGCGTCACGTGGCCGATTCTGTATTGAATATTCCGGCCAGCTCTCACTGCGGGAACACGTCCTCTCCTCCGCCTCAGACGCTCTGGCAGGGACGACGCGTCCCTCAGAACCCATGAGCGCTGCCGTCATATTCAGTTTCTCATCACAGATAATACGAGAGATTGTATTTGTGCTTATGTTGGAGAAAAGCTTTTACATAGAGACACTCATCTGCTGAGTGTGGGCACACACACACACACACACACACACACACACACACACACACACACAGACTGTAAACTCAATTACAGACACAATAATGATAACAAATTTCATTTATATATCGCCCAGGGGTGCATTCCAGATTTAATACCACAAACACACACACACACACACACACACACACACACACACAGGAGAAGATATTTTGTAGTGAAGAATATACAACATGCTCATAGGGTCCAAATGATGTTTACACATTACCCATAATGCCTTGTGTGAACAAACTGTTGTAATTAATGAAATCCATCACTGTACATTCCTTAATCTCTCATTAGGTTCCCAATGTGTGTGTGTGAGGCGTGTAGTTTTCCAACCTGTGGAATAAACCATGCAGAGGAATTTCACTTCAGAGTGGCTTGTATTAAATCTATTAATGTATTTATTTTTACTTACTATAACATTTAAGCTTTAAAATAAGACTTGGAGATGAAAAAACGTCTTTTTTTCCCAGATGGCTGTAAATGTATTTTAGGAACGTACATTATGGGATGCCAAAACACACTTCCCTGTCACTAACCCATTTAACAGATTAATTTAAATATTCTAATGAGTGGGTGGAGTCTGTATGCTGCAGAAACATGGCATCAGGTCGTTCACGTTTGTGCTGTTATGATTTTGTGAGTTTAAAAACTTTATAACAACCTGAATTTGACACAATATCATACAGAGAGCCGTTCACTAAGCCTAAAGCGATAAATAAGGAATAAAAGAGCAGAATGTGTCAATTAAATCAGATTTATGTTCCACTCCACGCCCTTCTGAGCTTGTAGGTTTCACACAGAAGGCAAACGACTGCTTCAGTTCAGCACACCGGACCGGAAATCACCGAGAAGGATCAGGTTTATTCCCTTATTTTCAACAGAGTGCTTTTTAAAAGCATAATAAAAACCCTGCTGTTTATGTGCCGCTCTCTTCTAATGACAGGTTTATTTGAAAGTTTTTAATAAATGGCCTTAAACCCAGTCTTAGGTTTTCAAAATAAAGAAAATTACATTTATATAAAAAAAAATTTTTTAACTATTTTTAGATAAAAATAAGTATTATTTATTAAATATAAAGTAACATATAAAGTTTAATATTACTGTGTATATTTATTTTTATTATTTTACATTTTTTATTTGCACACACATTCATTCTGGAGGAACATCTGAAGGTTCTAAGTAGAACCTTATAACAGATTTGATTCTCTATAACAATAGAAACGTTTTACTTGTAGCGTGCTAAGAACCCTTAATTATCTTTAACTATTACAGAAGTCTTGAACCCTTCAAAGAAGCTGAAGCCACACCCATTTTCCCATTGATGGACTTATGCATGTTTACTCAAAGATGTAGGTTAAAGTTACCAAAAGTAAAAGAATGCAAATATTTCTATTAATATATAGATTATATTAATAGTTTATACTTCTTCTATACAGTATTTTCATAGACTGACTCAAAGACACATTTTCCTATAATAGATTTTAAAAGCGTCTCCATTCAAATATGCAAATATGTGTTGACCTTTAAGACCATATATGGGAAAGTGGGCGTGGTTGAGGTTTGAGGTAAAGAAGGTTGAGATTGAGGTATTTGTGTTCCTGTGAGGATGTAGCTTTTGTTTTTATTTATAGTTACAATAAACTGTGAGTAGGTTGAAGAGACTAATTTAAAATCACTGCAGAGAGAAATGTATATTTTATTACGGTCAAGAGATGATCACTGGAGCATGAGATCAATAAATTATCTCATTTATTTATTTGTTTTTTTGTTTGTTTGTTTGTTTATACATTATTTTAAAAAATTTATTCAGGCTACTTTTAGTTTTTACTTTTTTACGTTTAAATGATTTATATCAGAAAATATAACCAATGTGAAAACTTATAAAAATGAACCAACAGGAAGTGGAGCATCATTCCTGGACTTCTGCGGCGCTGTAGAGGTTTTTTGTTAGTTTTTGGGTTTTTTTACACTTGCAGAACAAATACATTCTCAAAAGATTTATAACCCTTAAGGCCTCTTTGTTTTGTTCTCTGAAAGCGAAACTTTAAACTTTCCACCAGAACATGAGAGTCAGTCAGTGGGTTTAAAGCAGCAAACGTTTTCTGAAAACTATAAGCCTTTATTTATTTTATGAATCCTAAAGAAACCCTTAAAGAATGTATTCGTCCAAGTGTTCTTTAAGAGTCCTTTGAGGGTTCACGGGATACTCATGGGTTCTCAGCTTTCATAGACAAAAAGGGTTCTGCTTGGAATTGAAAATGTGTCTGCCTTTTCCTGGTTTTGACTGACAGAAGGTCTTTAATGTGTTTTATGTGTCTGTTGGACAAACAAAGCTTCACGTCTCAGGTTCTACTTGGACTGGATTCTTTCCTGATAAGAGAAAAATGAGTTCTAGGGTTCTATGCTTTCAACCCGTAAAGTTTCACTTTAAAGAATAAATTAGTGGTTTTAATAATTTGTGTATCAAATTGAAAAAGGTTTCCTGTAACACTTCCTCTCCACACCTCTTATTCTTCCCTTCAGGTTTCTTTGCTTTAAAGGAATATTGTTGATTGGGTTTTGTTCTCAGTCCTTGCTTCCTCTCCACTTCCTCCTGATTGAATCCCAACCTGGAGAAAAATACACCGAGCTGAGATCTTTGCCGAGTGACTCATACGGGAGACGTCGTTATTGCTGGTTGAAACGATAAAGTAAATATAGAGACTAAATGAGATTTTAAGTTGAAAAGGAAACTGAGTTAGTTGTTCTGGGATTTTGGGCTCCTGGTTCTTTAACAGAGTTATAAATAAAGTGAATTCTTTAAATACACCGAGTGTTTCTTTCATGAAGTGACTAATGAGATTCACAAATCCTCGGCATATTCCTAGGGTTTCCTCACTGGTCGTGATATAAGACGAGAAACCGCACTGTGAAGGACGCACATGTGGATAATCCGCACTTCTCTAATGGAGTGGACAGTAAATAAACATCCATGGTGCCAATATTCATTGCAAAATATCTGTAAAATTGAATCTAAATCTAAATATTTCACACAGAGAAGAAAACTTCCTCAGCCTGCTGCTGTGTTCTAAACCGAGTCTACTGAATGACATGACTGTTCAGGACACGCGCCATGTTTATCAAATAGCTAAACTCAAATCAGACTTTAGATCTGCCTTTGTTTCAGATTGAAAAGAAAATCATTAAGGGGCAGATTTTAAATAAATCAGTGTATCGTTTCCGTCAGGACAGATCTCGTCTCTCATTCAGAGAGTCTGAATCGTCTTTAAGGCGGTAATGGTTAAATGAAAGAGTTTCTCGCCTCTCATTCAGAAATCACCGACTGAATCTACACGTCAAGGTCGAGCTGAAACATTCAGTGAATCTGTATTTGTCTCTGTCAGTCTGTTCAGTCCAGCCTCAGCTTCATTTCTCTCTCATTCAGCACATCAGTGTTGGAGACAAGACCAAGATTTGTCCAGACTCGAGGTCTGTGTTCATGGAGTTTACATCTTCTCCCTGGTTTCCTCTTGGTATTCCGGTTTCCTCCCTCAGTCCTAAGACATGCCATGTGCAGTTCCCAAAACGTCGGCTCCAGGCCGTTCACTCGTGACGTTTCAACATTTCAAATCAGCAAACAAGCGAATCATTTCACTGAACACATTCAAACAGGAAGTGTTTGTTTTTTTCTTCAAATGTTTATAATGTTGTTATTTAGGAATGACTTTATTAACCCTGGTGTCCGTGGAGCGCTCGTACGGCAGCGGGGACGTCCCCATAAAACAGAAGCATTTCCCTAATTGCTGCGGTTTGACTCCGTTTAGACCAATTTTTCCTCAATCTGTTCCACTCGCTAATCCGTCTTGGTTCTGTATAAAATGCCCAGGATGACACTTTAATGAATGTGTTGGGGATTTGGGAGTCTCATTAGCAGCATCCTACAGGAACGAGTCAGCGTATTCGGAGAATTCAGCGTGTGACTCAAAAAACGATCCTAAACTCCTAAACAGGACAGCGGCGCAGAGACGAACGCCCGAACAGCAGACTCACTTCATTTTCCTGTCAATACAGAGCGTGTGCTCTGTGTGTGTGTGTGTGTGTGTGTATGGTGTCTGTGTGTGTGTGTGTGTGCTCTGTGTGTGTGTGTGTGTGTAGTTACGTCGGTCTTTCTTCTCCCCACAGCCTGCCTACACTGCTTTTGTTTTTTTCACTCTTTTGTCTTATGTTTATTTTATTAAATAAATTTAATTAATTAAATCAAATTTTTTATACAATCTTCAGCAGGGTCTGGTGTAACTAACTCAGTTTTAGCACTAGTCTTGTGTTTGGACAAAAAAGACAACAATAATGAAGTTTTTTTGGTGACTGCGTTACTGAGTTACTGTATTTAAATAATCACGTGGAAGTGAGCTCAACAGCACCCCCTCTGGTGGTAAGAAAAACACACAGAATGGCATGACCATGTGAGAAATGAGTCTGGACTTTTCTTCATCCCCGGATTGCAGCCGGTAATTGAGCGTCATGGTGGTCAGGTGATCATACGGAGTGACACGCCCCCTACAGTAGGTTCAGGCTGGAATCTTTTACACCACCAGTGTGTGTGTGTGTGTGTCTGTGTGAAATACTGTGATGTGTGTAATCAACATGAACATGGTGCATTATTTACTTAGTCATACTGTCCTTTTTTTTTACCCATGATGCCTTTCGCAGAGAAAGTAAAAGTAGACAAATAAACACCGTAACCGTAGCTTTAGCTTTATTTCGTTTGAAATCAGATGAAACATGACACGAAGCCGATGGACCGTTTAAGACTTCAAAAATAATAATGATGAAAAAAGTCACGAGTGTAATATTTCTATTCTTTCCCTGATGTGTAACAGGTGATCAAAGCGGACAGTTTCATCATTCAGATATTGACAGACATTAGATTTCAGCCTCCTAAAGCCTGCGGTGCCGTTAAAGCCGCGCTGGGTCGTCAGGCGTCTCAAAAACAAACCGTCTCGTCTGTCATCCGTCAGCTTCCTCTTAAACTTCACGCTTCGTCCTGGTTAATACGACCCACTTCACACCCCCTGTCTTCGGCCACATAAACGCCACCGCAGACGCCCGCCGACGCGTCCCGGACCGCTCGTCTCGCAGCGAATGGTTTCCTTATCATTTAATAGAAAGAGCTTTAGCCGTGTGATTGCCTAAAGGCTTCATTTGCTTTGGCTGAATCGAAGGGATTTCGTCCGCGCCCTGGAAAAGCACTAAAAACTAAACAGCATTTAAAAACTTCATTGTGTTTAAATAGACGCCTGATTTAATAGCGTAGCTGCGATGATTAATAACGTGAGCCATGTTATCAGAGGTGGGAAGGGTTTCATGTTTAAACCAGTTTTAAAAAGTCTGATTAGTCTGGAGGTGTTGATTAATTCTCCATAACAGCAGCTCTGACCGTATTGAGGTTTACATTAATGCACTCGCTCTGATACGTTATTGTTTCCATAGTAACGGCTGTTACACTGAGTTGTGTACTGTACGGTGGACACTCCGTATAAAAGGATGATATGGTGAAGTAAGGAGGGTTTATGTAACATGTATGGAAGGAGTCTCCAGTGTCAGCGCAGCCCTGTGTTCAGGATAGAGAAGAAGAAAAAGAATATATTAAAAACAAATACTATAAATCATGTGTTTGCATTGAGATTCAAGTGTAAATGAACACACACACACACACACACACACACCATGGCAGGAATCGACCCCTTGACCCTGGAGGCGTGAGGCCACAGCGTTAACCACCGCACCACCGCACCACCCCGCTCCTCCCCCAATACTGTAATAATGTTTTTGTTTCTATTTATTTTTATAGTCTGATATTTTTTAATCAATGTTTTATGAAATTAAGCAGTGAGATGTTTTTTTTTTTGCACTGAAATGTTGATTTGGTTTCCGCAGGGTGTAAAAATGCAACACGGCACTCAAAAGTCAACATAATTATCTCCTGATGATCTGTTTGTTCGGTGGAGCGACGCAGAAACGAGCGTGTGATAGATGCTCATTTACTCGTCGTTACTGGCAACAAGTTTTTAAAGAAAGTGAGACGCTTTAAATTTACAAAAATTGAAATGTTTTAGGTCTGAATATCGAAGATGCGTTTGCACACCTGATTATCCGGATCATTAACGTCACTGATTGTAAAGTTGTTTCTGGTGATGATGAAGGTCCATAAACGAACTGGATATTATCATTTAAACAATAACCGCATTCCATTTCCTGTTCTGGAACTTTCTGTTTCAGCTCACTGGATAATTCAGTAAGTTGTATTCAGACGTACAGAGTTGTCGCGTGTCTTGTGGTTAGCGGTCGCTAAGTACACGGGGAATAACACGAACACAGATGATGCGCTGCGTATTATTTAATGGTTTCACGTTTAGATAAAGCTTCGTTTTTGTGACTTAGTTTTGACGTGAGATGATGTGGAATTAACCAGATGTCAGATACAACAATCACGATCACGCCTTGACAGGTTACTGAGAGAGAGAGAGAGACCGTACAGGGGCGACGCCCCAACACCCTGTTGGTGTTTTTTTATTTCTACTAAATGAATTGGAAATGTATTGTAAAATCTGATGACAGAGAAGATTTTTTCCAATTTTTTTGGATTTTTCTTTTCATTTATTTTTTTTAAAGATTTTGTTCATGAACTTTTTATTTAACTGAATTTCACGAACAGATAAAAGAGCTGCTGTCGTGTTGCTTATCAGCAGACACTTCTGTACAGTTTATGAACTGTTCACTGAGAGAAACCTGATGTCCTCTTCATGAGCTGTTCACTCACCAAGGCTACCACGTAGTTTATTAAAGCATGAACAGTTCACAGGCCACAGGTTTATGAACTCTTCGGTTTATGGGCTGTTCACCAAGAGAAGGTTCTGCTCTGTTTCTAAATTGTTTACAAAGTGAAGCTGTTCCCCCCCCCCCCTTTTTTTAACTACATAGAATATCCATGATTTTTTTTTTTTTTTGCTCACAGACTGTTCATCAAAAGAAGCTGCTGTTCCATTGCTCATGATGAACTGTTCAGCAACAGACGACACTGCTGCATGATATTAATGAATAGTTCATGAGCTGTTCACAGACCTCAGGTTCACCAAGAGACAATTATTATCTATTATCTATCAGCTGTTAATCAAGAGACAGATTCACCCAAACAAAGTTCATGAACTCTTCACAGTCAGAAGTGATTGCTTCTCAAACAACAAAGTTCATCCTGTTACTCTGTATGCATAAAATGGGACATCATGAGTGTCCCGTCTATCCTTCACAACGTATGGACTCTGAACGACAGTGTAGGACATGAACTTCTCACTGCTTCAGCCGTCAAAGTCCATCTGCTGTCTGAGGATGGAATTTATTTATTTTTGTTGCAAATTTTATCTGCAAATTAATTTGGATTTGGCTCTGTCTATCCGAGCGCTCTCACTGCAGGGCTCGGGTACAAGCCACTGAAATTAGAGAAGCTCTGCAGGATCAATATGCTTAGAGGGCGTGTAATTAACTCGCCCCTGAACCCGCGACCTCGATCCACTGATTCCGCTCCGTGTTCAGGCAGATGGGAGTTGAGTCCTGTGTTCACTTCGAAGAGAAACAGATTTGGAGAAATTATGGCTGATTTTATCTCCTACTTTTCTACGGATAAGGAGTTTCAGGGGGCGGAGCTTTATGTAATAAACATAGCTAAACGAAGCTAATAAACTGAACGGTTTACAAGTTACATACAGTTAGAGTTTTTTTTACATCAGAGGCAGAAATTTTTAGATAGATAGATAGATAGATAGATAGATAGATAGATAGATAGATAGATAGATAGATAGATAGATAGATAGAT
>JAQQZT010000011.1:26521289-26536834 GCA_030068275.1 Clarias platycephalus | reverse complement strand
GATAGATAGATAGATAGATAGATAGATAGATAGATAGATAGATAGATAGATAGATAGATAGATAGATAGATAGAATGGAACCTCCTCATTGTTCCATCGCTGTCTATTTTAACTTGAAATGAACATTAGCTGATTTACCTGCTAGTAACCTGTTGGTTCTTTAAAAACAAATTCAGATTTTATTTTTCACAGACACAAGTATTCACACTGACCTGCTTACACGACCACCAGTGACCAGAAAGATAAAAATAAAATAATATCTTTTGTTCTGTTTCTTACCTTCTTATTTGTTCTTGATTTATTTGCGCGTGTGTGATCAATAACCAGATTTTGCGGAACTCGTCATTCAGACCTCACACCAGGCTGCGGAGAAGCAGGAGGACATTATTAATACAGGATTATTCATATTTAATAAACTCATTTTAAACTTTAAAGTGGAACTTTTCCTCTGAGCAGAAAGCACAGCACGTCTGAGAGTGTTTTACCATCAAATATTTAGCGTTTGTGTGACATTTGACGAAATTCATCTGTGAAATTGATGAGCGAAGAGTCGCAGCGCAATTAACAAGTTAGATTCCACTGAATTATCCATGTTTCTGGTCTTCAGAAAGTGTTTACTCAAATCGTTACTGTGTGACCGACCGCGCCGCGGAGCTGACGGTGTGATCGGCTGCAGGGAAGAGAGTCGGTGTTTATGGGCTTTGATTGAAGAAGGAAGACAAAAAACAACCTCGAATGATGGAAATATGAATGAAATGATTTGATATGAATAAAAGGAGAATATTTAAGGAAATGTGAATATGAGTGAAACTATGTTTACAGCAAAACATATTTATAACATATTCATGTTGTGTGTTTACAGGGAAAGAAAAGAATAATTAAATCATTGACGTGGCCTTTAGGTGGCGCCATGTTGTTTTGATTACAGCCGTACGCAATCACTTTAAACAACAACAACAAAGTACAAACAGCAACTGAAGAAAGCGTGAGCGTCTGTATTTACTGTAAACAAACGTACACTTTAATAGACAGAAGTGTTGCTCTGTATTTAACCTTTGCGTGGTGTTTAATCCTTCAGCAGATTTCTGCCCTTCAGCCCGAGGCCATCTCTTTAGATTAGACAGTAATACAACCGTGAAATCCCTTTAATCTAACTTTCCTTATCTGAGTGATAATCGATATAAACCGTCATCAGGTTCAGGGATCCCGATGGAGAGAAAATCAGAGCCGCGTGAAACCGAAACGCGACATTAGCATTTACAAAAAGCAGCTATTTTTAAATTAGCACTCTCTTTGTTTTGTTGCTCCTGATTCTGGGGGAAATGTTTAAAACCGAGTCATGATCTGCTCTGGTGAATCAGAAGCTCTTCTCCTGGCTCTCACCCGGCCAGCTGTAATCACTCGACGTGCTAAAGCAGGATCGATCGGCCTCTTTAGCTCCGCTGCATGCTGATACCTTTATTCGACACCCGCGCGAGCGGGATCAGCTCTAATTTATTCGTCTTTTAGCCGCTCTCGACATGTTTAATCTCAGTGGGGACGGATGCAATCGATCCCTCATTCTTTCATCCCGTTTTGTCCAAAGAGGAAGCGCAGATGGAGGAGGTGGTGTCACTGATAATCGTTTCAGAAAGTGGTGAAATAATGCTGATGGGATTCTGTGCGCTCACAGTGCTGGAATAATGAATAATAATAAGACAGAAAGTTGGGCCTGTGTTTGCTTTTAAACATTTAAAACTCTTTACAACTTCTCTATAAACAGGAAATGTGATTCAGTCAATTTCCTCACCTACTTTCCCTTTCACATTCAATCCAATATGCGTTGTGACCCGAGGCAGTGAATGAAATGACAAATGAAATCAGCTTATATACCAGATATAGGGCACACACACACACACACACACACACACACTACAGGCAATGTGGAAACACCAGTTAGTCTAATCTAACCTAGGTAATCTAATCTAAGGAATGCTAACCAAAGCACTTCTAAACTGATGTTTGTGTTTTTTTTACTCTCACTGTACTGTATTTTCTTTATTTGACTTCATCACTGTAAGTAATTTACATGATTAGTGTTTTACCGTACTTATGAATTTTACGTTTTTACTGTTATTGTACTAACAGTATGTACTTTACTTTATTTGACTTTAGTTTATTATTGGTTTAATGTACTTTACTTTTTAATGTTATGTATTTCACTTTAATTTGTTAGTGTACATAAGTACTTTACATGACTTTAGTTTTTGTACTCTGTCTATCTACTCTTTTACTGTTACTCTCCCTAACGTAGGGAATCACTTTACTTTTACTTGTGTAAAGACTTAGCGCTAATAAAACCAGTTTTGTGCTAATATCTTTTAGATGGTTCAGCAAAGACAAGCTAGTTACCGTAGGTAACATTTAGTCAACCATCTCTGGATATCTGAGATACAAACTATTCCCAGAAGCTGGTGCACCACCTTTGTCAGAGGTGAGGGTGGACAGCAACAAAGAAACAATAAAAAAAAGTGGGATAACAGGATCAGCTTAGTCCATTTGGTTCGTAGCCTAAACGGTAAAAGACAAGTTGGCTTTCTGTAACCCAGTAAGACCTCTATATTGTTTCAGTACAGTTTCAGCTTGACTGTGTTTTGAAATCTCCATTTATCATTTTCGGAAGTAATTCCCCTACTGAGGCATTTGGAACACAGCCCAAATCCATTAGACTTTAATATCCTTGCCTCCTAGCCTTATGAGCACTCGAACCCGGAGTGCGCCATCCTCTAACGATCTGTAGGGCTATGAAATCTCAGTTAAAGTGCTGTTACACATCCTCTCCGGAGGTTCCTCACATCACTCATTGATGGTTTGTTCTTTAGTATTTTATTTCATTTATTTTACAGTTATTTGTAGCATATTTTTAGATCATCATTTTTAGAAGTTCTAGAAATAGTATAAAAAAAACTAATACTAGAAAAAGAATATATTATCATTAAATGCATAGTACATAGAATAAAATCCCTAGTGTTGGTGTAACACTTTGAGTTTATTTAAGTCAAAATGGACTCAAATAAACACTACAGGATGTTAATTCAACACTGTAAATGTTAATTCAGTACTGAGGAATTTTATATGTAATAACATAGTTATTATTACAGTAGTGGTACTGTATATAATACAAGTAGTACAATGTTTAGACTAGTATTATATTCACAATAGTATTGGTGTTATTAGAATTACTATTATTACTGTTATTAGAATTACTATTATTAACTGTATATTAGTAGTAGTATTAACATAACTAGGTTTACTTTTTAGTAGTAGAAGTTTAAATCTTAGTAATAACATTATGAGTGTTTCAGTAGTATTAATGTTATTAGTAGCAGGAGTAAGAGCAGTAGAATGACTAGTAACACAACCCTTGTTACTGTCCATGTTGTTCCCGACTAAACTAACTCGCTTCTAACACGAGGCTGAATCCCAAATCCCTCTCTAACCCCTGATCAAGGGCACTACTTGGTGTGTGGAACAAGGGACTGAAGAATCCCTTCTGAAGTACATAGTGCACTAGCTTTCCATTAACACTATTTGGGATTCGACCCAGGAATCTGGAAGTTAACGGAGCTGATATTCGAAAGTATAATAAGTGTAAATATAAAGTAAATCTGCTGAGTTTCTCAGGACCTCCATGGTTTATTCTCATCACCTTCTGGTTACAGAGTACCACTAAGTGTTTAAAACTACTTTTACTCCTATTAACTACACTAACTGTCGCTCGCCAGCATAATAACTGGTTAAATAAAGAAACAAATCATAATCTGTTGATAATAAATGGTGTTTGTGGAACTGCTGAAGAAAAGCAATATCGCACATGGAAACAGGGTTTGATGCCGATGCGGACATGAAAGTGTTTATAATATTATTATTAATTAAAAGCAATACTGCTGTAAACTGTGATAATCTTATAGCTGTTATACAGTAGCTGAATTTTAGTAGTTGTATTAATGTCGCTTCTAGTGTTAGTACTTTTATAATTAATACTTTTTAGCTGTAGTAATAGTAGTAGTAGAAGTATAGTTTTTTTTAAGTTTAATAAAAGAAAAGATTTTGTCAATATAATTAAAATTAGCAGTAACAGTAGTATTCGTACCAGTGGCAATTTCATTAGTATTAAAATTAACATAGTATAAGTACTTTACAAGACTTTAGTTTTGTACTGTCTCTATCTACTTTACTCTTTTACTGTTACTCTACCTAACATACATAACTTTGGAAAGATTAGAAGGAAAGTTTTTGTTAGTTAGCCTTAGTCAATGCTAAGGTTCCTTCATTGGTTCCTTCATGATAACGGAATAAATTTTGCATTAGAAATTAAACTCCTTAAATCAATACTCTTACGTTTTATTTTTGAACTCGAGTCCAAACTCTAGTAAAAGTTGTAATTGTCCTGTTTTTTTTCTTTTTATTTCATATTTTCTTTCATATATTTATTCTTTTCATACACACCTGATGTTCTCCACAGTCAGTGCGCTCTTAGTAACGTTGCAGTGTTTGGAGTGTGAGGGTGAAACTCTCAGAAGTTAAAGGATTTTCGACTTCCGCTCAGATCAGAGAGTTCTCTATATATTACAGTCTAGATAATTACATCGAATAATTTGTCCCCTTCTTGCCAAGTCATTTATCTTGTGTGTGTGTGTGTGTGTGTGTGTGTGTGTGTGTGTGTGTGTGTGTGTGTGTAGGGGGAGGATTGGACTGTTTTTAATGAGAGATCTGAAGATTCAGAGATTCTGAGAGATTAAATGATGTAGAATGAGCACAAGAGAGATGCAGCAGGAGTGTTTTCTTGATTCAAAATCACTATTATTGTGTTATTATCTTAATAACACACCTTTTATTTTATTGTTTCATTTGTAGAAATGTTTTACTTTTACACAATCAAAGTTCTTTCAATCATGATATATAATTGTATCGTACATACATGTATATTTGTGATGTAATTCCAAATGTAAATCTCTCATATATTTTGGATTAATTAATTAAATATCTCAAGTCTTCTTTGTTCTTTGTTTGTAATTTCAATGATTCTGACTAACAGCTCATGAAAAAAAATCCAATATTTCAGAATATTAGAATATTCATTTGGAGGACTAGTAAATGACTATTCGTACAGAGCGTGTATCTCTCGGTCTATAGGTCACTACATGCATGGAGAAGACTGCGGAAAGTCACCCACTCCCTCCACCAGGAGCGATATAGCCACAGAAGTTCATCTATTAAAAGGCCTGGCTGTTTACAGAGTATAGAAGTAAATTCATGGAAAGGGAAGGAAGGCAAAAGTGTTGTAGGAAAAGTTTCATAGCAACAGGGAAGACGACATCCTTAAAAAGATTGACAAGCAAAGCTGATTCAAGAGCTTGAGAGAGCTTCGTAAGGAGTGGAGTGAGGCTGGAGTCGGTGTACCAAGAGCCACCACACATAGCCGTCTTCAGGAAATGGGCTACAACTGCTGCATCGCTAGTATCAAGGCTCTTCTGAGCCAGAGACAATGTCTGGAAAGCATCTTACCTGGACTAAGGAGAAAATGGACTGGACTTTTGCTCAGTGGACCAAAATCCTTCCTGATAAAAAACAATTTTGCATTTAATTTGAAAATAATGAACCTTAACCCAAGCTCTCAGAGTCTGGAGGAAGAGGCACAGAGGGGGGGGGGGGGGGGTAAGGGGGCACAGAGTCCAAGCTGCTTGAAGTGCAGTGTAAAAGTTCCACAGTTGGTGATGATTTGAGGTGCCATGTCATCTCCTGATGTTGGTCCACAAAGTCAAGACAGCATCTACCAAGAGATTTTAGAGCACTGCATGCGTTTGTCTGCTGACAAGCTTTATGGAGATGCTGATTTCCTTTTCCAGCAGGACTCAGCACCTGCACACACGCTGACCGTGATATTGCTGTGATTCTTTGGCCAGCCAATTCGTCTGATCTGAACCCTGTAGAGAATCTCTGGGTTTTTTTCAAGAAGAAGATTAGAAACACCCAACAATACAGACGAGCTGAAGGCTGCTATTAAAGCAACCTGCTTATCGCCTCCACGCCGCACTGATGCAGTAATCTGTGCTAAAGGAACGTCAACCAAGTATCGAGGGCATAAATGATGATAATACTTTTCATAAGTTGGACTTTCTATATTGTAAATCCTCTTTTGATTGATCTTACGATATATTCTAATATTTTGAGATAAAGGATTTTTGATTTTTTTTTTGTTTATGAGCTGTAAGCTCTAATAATTGATAATAAAACAAAATAAGGCTTTTTGAAAAAGGTTTATAACCGCACAGCACACTGTTTAAATGATTTATAAGTAAATTTATTCTGGTTTCGTTTGAGTCAAATTATTGTGTATCCACAGTCCCACTCAGTGATTGAGTGCATTATCATGCGCAACAAGCTCTGGCAAAGTCCGTAAGCTCTCCAGAGTGTTTGCCCTCGGTGTGACCTCATTACATAAGGAATTATTTATAGCAGCAGGTTTATTCAGGAGCTGTAAGGAAACAGGTGCATTAATATTGTCTATGCTGAATGTATTATACAGTGGAACAAAGTTTTAGGTGCTGCACATTTGTCTCATTTGCATGTGACCTCTGACAGTGTGATCCTCAGGAGGAGCCTACTGGAAACTTGAGCACGATACCATACCAGCTTTTTATTATAAATATCACTATTCTAAGTAAAACAGTCATCGTTAAAGTTTCCACACTGATCATGCAGCCATCACGAGTGAGTATGCAAACCGAGATGAGAAGTTTACACCTGTTTAAAGCATGAGGTCAAAAACGCAGCTCTGGTGAGGACAGAGACCCCAAACCCCAGACCGAGGACCCCAAGTTTGACTGTCATTGTACTGTAAGTGCTTTGCCTTATAAACATTTTTGCTTTACTTAACGGTACAGCTGTTATCTTGACACTGTTGTTTTCTTATTGACTTCCTGTCCTCCTGTACTGTATAATGACACTGACAGAAGCTCCTCAGTGGATACACTGATTTTGAGCGATGATATTCAGCGGTACTTCAACGTTCCTCAGCGCCTCCTGTGATTAATCTCGTCCTCCATGACAAATGACCCACTCCCTCTACAGTGACCCATTTTATGGAGTAAACAGCGTATCTTCTTTAGCATTACTGATGTTATAGTTGCGCCCTACTTTCACACTTGTGGACAGAAAGAAAAGCCCAAGCAAACATTTGTAGTTTCAAGTTTTACTTGTTTCGATATAAGAAATTAAGTATAAAGTAAAATATTATAATGTTTTCTGTAAAAAATAAAACAGAAGGGCAGAGCTGTGGCAAGTTAAAATAACATATATATATATGTATATTTGTAGAAACAAAACATCTCATTAAAAAAAATGGAAATATGTTCCACAAAGAGTGAACAAATATATTATCACAGAAGGGACAAATACAAGGTTAAAAAGTGGGAAAATACACCATTATAAAGTGGACATACTGTATATGCTGTTGCAGAGTGGACAAATACAGTACACCATTACAGAGTGGACAAATAGAGTACACCATTACAGAGTGGACAAATAGAGTACACCATTACAGAGTGGACAAATACAGTACACCATTACAGAGTGGACAAATACACCATTGTAGCGAGGACAAAGGTAGGGTTACAGAGTGGACTAATACACCATCATAAAATGGACAAATACAAGGTTACGGAGTGAAAATATGGTGTTACATAGTGGACAAATACAACATTACAGAGTGGAGACATAAATCATTAAAGAGTGGAGACATAAACCATTAAAGAGTGGACAAATACTCCTTTACAGAATTAACAAATACACTTTTACATAGTGAACAAATATACCTTTACAGAGTAGATAAATGTAGATTACAGAGTGGAATAATAGACCACTGCATAGAGAGTGGACAAGTAAACCATTACAGCGTGGACAACAAGTTCAGATGAATTTTCCTGTAAATTGTCCACAAGTATATTTCAGTGTAGAAGTATGGTTTGTTTCAAAGAATAAAAGCACAATATAAGCATGAAGGATCATTTACATTACATAATAATATTTCAGTTTACATGCAGCCAAAGACCTGAATTAATCAGACCTTAAATGATCACATTTATATAATCATACTGTATGCAGCTCAGATCTTTCTGCACTTTTTCACTCTGTGTGTGTGTGTGTGTGTGTGTGTGTGTCCTAGTTTGCACTTTAAAATACATGTATATGTGATTTTTTTTTCCCTGAGAGATTTGTTATGCTACTCAGTCTGTATGTGAGATAAGCACACATGAACTTTAGCAGCAGATGAAAAACAAATGGTACCAACAATCTGAGGCATGGAGCACAGTGTAAGAAATGCCAATGATCCAATTTGTACTTTTAAAACTCATCAAGGTTTTATATACTGTATCGACTTAAGAAAAAAGTAATTATGGAAATATTGCAAAATCTGATTATGCAACATTATCGTTAGAAACTAAAAATAATAATTAGCCCATAAACCTTGCTGTTAAGAGTTATCATCTACCTTCAACCATTTTCCTGAAAATTATAAGTAATAAAATTATGATATGATTTATTATTATTATTATTATTATTATTATTATTATTATTATTATTAATTATTATTTTTATGTAATTTTTTTGCATATTTGTGCTTTCGACAGAAAAAAAAACTCGAGCTCAGTGAAACAGAACAGAAACCATTGTGCATTTTTAATCTATTAATTTCATTATAATCCTACTTCACAGTGCAGGACAAAAAAAATTGAGACAGAGGAAAAATGCGATGTCATGGATTATTAATAACTGAGCTCTTCATTCCTGCAGCACAGAGGAATATTGGAATATTGCGATAGTCACGTTTCCCTGCACGAGGAGGCCTCATCATTAACCTCACAGTAAAAGTGTGTCAGGTTTCAACCCATGAGACCCTTCTGCCATCTAGAGGATGGGAACATCTGAAAAAAAAAAAAAAGAAGAGAAAAGTGAAGGAAAAACTCCTTGCAGTGACGTGATGGTAGGTTTGTAGATCAGTCGTCTTTTTACTCTTTGTTTCCTGATGCCATTATGTAGATTCTTTTTCATGAATTTAACTCAAAATCATTCATTAATTTAGGAATCAAACATTGCTGTTGACTGTAGTTACTAAAGCTACCCAGAAGGCATTGCAGAAAAAAAAAAAAGAGGTATAAATCTTATGTCAAAATGCTCCAGTTGAATTTTGACGAGATACTGAGAGCCAATCACAGATCGCTGTTGTTACTATTGATCTAACAATTGGTTCCTGGCAACAAATTCCTTATTATCTATTGTGACAAAACTCAGATCTGTTGGCAAATCATTTAGAAACCTGTCTGAACAACTGCTACCGTCATTACAGTTAGCATAGAGTGCTAAATGCTAAATGTTAAAAATAGCATACACTCAACTGTGATAGAATTTTAATCAGCGAACAGTAAACGTCTCTTTTCTCTTCTGAAAATATGATTAGTTCTTTCTGCTGTGCCTCTGCAGACGTGAGAATTTATCAGCTAAAACATGACAAAATCTCTTTTAAAAAGCTCTCTGTGAGGAAGCGCGGAGTCGCGTCTCCGGCTGTGTCACAGCGCCGGGCCTGTCAGAAACGGTCCCGCTTTAATTACGTGAGCTCAGAATATAATTATATAATTTACTTCACAGGAGGGATTTTTATCACGAATGTTGGCTTGGGAAAATAAATGTAATTATAGATAATGCTGATGTAATTAGGTGCGGCTTTAATGAACGGTCTTTCAGAACGACCCGACAGTTGATTGTGGGAATCTGGACCGACGTGCGAACTTGTGAGAATTACACCATTGTCCTCTTTTAGACTCCGTTAAATGTGTCCACAGTCTTGAGGTGCGAACGTTCAACCTGCGTAGACTAAAAGTAAGGTGGTGTGTGTCACATCTCAGTCCCACAAACAGGGGGGAAGCTCCTGAAAATGACGTTTGACCTTGCTGTGACCTTGAGTTCTGTTTGGAGTGATGCTAACTCTATACTGTATGGATTTATGTGTCCTTCAGATCTAAAGTTAATCTCAGAGAGACACATGCATGGACAACACCAAGAACAACACAACAACAACAACAACACAGTGTGTGTGTGTGTGTGTGTGTGTGTGTGTGTGTGTGTGTGTGTGTGTGTGTGTGTGGCACCCTGTCCAGGATGTACCCTGCATTGTGCCGTGAGTCTCCTGGGATAGGCTCCGCCCCCGCGATCCTGAATACATGATGATGAGAGGATGAGACTGCTGAAAACCTCGTAATATCAACTCACAGTGATTTAGTTAAAGATATTGGGATTGAACCGACTGATGTTCTTCAAAAATATTTTTTTTCTTTTTTCTTTATAATAGCTTGTGTACTAATACACATTATTAATTGATTCATTTGTTTGTTTCTTTACTTTCGTAGTTGATCGTTGTTTATTGGTCTGTTTCATAGTTATGAATTATATCTATCTTAAAAGAATATTGATTTGTTTAATTTTTATTTTTATGATAATCATAATAAATTAATTATAATGTTAATACATTTTAAGAAAAAAAAAGAAAAATAATCCAGCACAATTAACATTCAAATGAATGATTTATTTATTTATGCTCAATTTTAAAAGCGCCAAATGTTTTATAAATTATGAAATACACAGTATATGAAATAATAATAAATATATAAAAAGTATTAAATTATTTTTTAAACACTTTTAAGGAGAAAAAGAAATGAAAGCATGTCTGGAACTTTGTTCAGCACAATATTATCATCATGGTGACACGCAGCCGCGCCGCATTCATACATTTTTTTCATCCTGTTAGAAACTAACCATGCTTTTATCATAAATCCTAATTTGTTGAATTATTGATGGAGATGTGGACTGTAATGGGGAACGGTGTGTGTGTGTGTGTGTGTGTGTTTTAGCAAAAGGAGCAGCAGTGTACAAAGCTTCATTTTGGCTGCTACATTTTCTTTTTTGCTTTTTTTTTTTCACTACATGCATAAAATCTTACAAAATGAATCAGTTATTTTTTCATCAGAACCCTGTGATTTTTATCTTAGTCTGTCCATGAACACCCGCTACAAGCACACACTTCCCGCACATCAGTAGAAAATATTTCATTTTTGCTTAAATGTTTCCTTCTCAGAAAGCTTTTAAGGAAAGAAGAAAAAGTTTCATTTTGAGAAACTATATATAGAATCAGGCAAAAATGTATACACACTTTTTAAATGTTAAGATACTATTTAAGAAAAATAGTATGACATATATTATATTAAAATAATATATATATAATATTATAATATAATTATCATAATATTATCATATATATCAATATACAATGTATAGCATTCAATTTGGTATTAAAATATTTATACAAGTTTTTCTTTTCCTGAAGTGGGTACAAACAAAACAGAGAAATATTAGTAAACAGATCAATAAATCATTAATCAAATAAGAAAACATTTTTTTTTTATTAATTTATAAATTAATAATGTGTACTAGCACACAAGCTCTTACATAAAACAATTAAATATATATATGAAGAAAATCAGCCTTGAACTAAACTGAGTTTATATTATAAGATTTTCAGCTGTTAGATTTTTCTAACTTGTTGTGCTGGAGCACATAAGGCACAGAGTCGTGTTATTTGACATTATTTGACATTATGTTACAGAGAACACAACATGATATTTATAAGTAAATCTAAAATTAATTAGAACACAAAAAAAATTCAAAGTAAAAGTTAAACAATCTGTTTGTCAGTTAATTGATTGTGAGTCTGTTGTTTTTCCTGCTGCTCCGCATTAGGGGTCACATTACTTTTGACACAGGTTTTACACCAGATTCGCTTCCCAACACAACCCTCCCATTTTTAATAGACACTAATAAAGGCTGAGCGGCCGGCTGTGAGGCGTCGGCTGGGAATCAAACTGAGGTTTTTCTGCATGTCAGGGGAGAAGCCAAGCTCTCAGCTGCAGATCCCCGTGTGGATAAATCAGTTTTTTAATTTTTTTAAATATGATTTATTTATTTATTTATTTATTAAAAAAAAAAAAAAAAAAACTTTGATGTTTGTCTATTAAATCTGTCACTTACATTGTTCAATAGAATTGAATTCAACCATCTGATAAAAAAAAGATAAACAAAAAAGCAAACTTTCCACATGCTATTTACTGCATCACACTTCAGGTGTTATATATACTGTATTCATTATAGTTTTCTATAGTTTTCTTTCTCTAAAGTCAGTTAAATCTGGCATTATAAAGCGAAATAGCCAATCAGCATTCAGACTGAATCCTCAACACGGTCCAATAACAATACTGTAATGCACTGACAAATCATATTAAACTAAATGAACCTGTTAGGGGATGGTTTTGCAAATGTTTATGTTAGATATGGCACTTCAGAAAATCTTCAGCTAATGTCAAAGCTAACATCTCACAACAGGACTGTAGGAAAATAATCAACTTCAGGTTCAGTACAATAACAAAGCGTCATCATGCTGCAGGATCACTTGAGCGCTTTACTGTAACACACACGAAGCATGTTTGCCCAGCGTAAGATGTGTCTGTGTTTTCACTGAGAGACGGATTCACGCTGAAGGAGCTCCGTGTCCTCGGCACTCGAGTGCCGGATGTGAGGATGTGACGGTCTTACTGATGAACAACTCGGCTCTGACTGCAACAACAAGTGATGTGACACACTCTAACAAGCTGGAGTTTTCAAGCTACGCCTTTTCACCTTGTGGAATAAGAAACAGAGAAACACACACACACTCACACACTCACACACCTCTCCATTTAGTCTAGAAGGCTGAACTCGTGTCACGCTCTGTCTGTCTCTGAAAGGTGCCTTTCACCATCCGAATGAATTTCACGTCTCAAATGCTGCATTGCTGCGCCTCTGAAATGCAGGAAGAGAAACACATGGTGGACTGTTGCTAGGAAACAGAGACATACACACACACACACACACATACACGTCAAAGTGCCATTTTTGTTCCTAACCTGACTTTATGCTGCTAAACTGAAATGTCATGGGACTCTCACGGGAACTATGTACACAGTCTGCATTATGATGCTGTTATAGTTTTATTTTCAGACATGCTTATTAATGCTTCTTTACTTTAATTTTATTTCTGCAAAAACCTGTAGAGAAGTGTCATAAGTTTATTGTCTGAAGGTTTTTCAGGTTTTTTTATTTATTTATTTTATTTCATATTTATCTTGCTATTGATTCAGGAGCTCTGTGAAATATACTGAACAACTGCTTCTGAAAGTCATATACTGTATAAATAACAAAAACAAGCACAGGGACAACATGCACACACTCCACACACCCACACACACACACACACACGCACACAGGTCCATGCAGGTGTAGGTGCGAGGAGACAGTGATAACCATGCAGTAAGTCCCCTACATATGATTGCATATACAGTATGGTGTACTATTTGTCCAATTTGTTTGTAAATCCAGAAACCATTAGGTACTAGGCTACTCACACAATTGGCTGTACACAGTATAAAACGAACATGTTCCATGATTTTGTCCTTTTTCTTTAGAATCATGCCGATGATTAACGATTCATGTTAAAAGAACCAGTAATGTCTGCCATCTCCCTCCATTCTCTCAATTATTTTCACTTTTGTCTCCATCGTTATTGCTCTGCGCTTCTTAGCAGTACCAGCTTCATCACCGCTGCTTTAACGCTTGCTTCCAGACATCCTGGGATGCACGCTGCACGCACGGGACAATGTACGCCAGACATGTGATCTAACTTCCGCGATCGTACATGTGCAAGCGCATGTTCATATCTTGAAAAGTTCATAACTCGAATGTTTATATGTAGGGGACTCACTGTAAACTGTACCATCTTAATAACAGTTTAATAAAATGTCACATAAGTAAAACAGTTAAAGGAGTAAAAACCTCACTAAAATAATTATATATTGCAATTTTCAAAGGAAAATGAAGATAAGACAACATTAAATATCCAGAAAATGAACAAAAAGCAATTAAACCATTAACAATTAATAATAAAATGTATACAGTTGGAATAATTGAATCGCTGCGACCGTGTAATCATGTGACCGTTATTCAGCAAGTCATTGTGAATCTTTCGGTCATTACTTTAGATTTTTAGATTTTAGATCGTTAGATTTTTTTCCAAGTCATGTTTGCACTTTCATGAGTCACTGAATTCATTCGTCAACTGTTTAGTTAAATAGAGTTCAGCGAATCAGTGAATATTTTGTTCAGCGAGTTTAACGGCTCCTGTTCGAGCTCATGTAGTCAAGTAGAGACGTCGTGCATGAGGACTCGGACTGCTTTTTCTTGTAGCTGTGACAAATGAGGGGCTAAAATGACTCATGTCACTAAATAAAACCCCGAATGTTAAGTTAACTCGTGGAGCGGAGATTGAGTTAGCGCTGATGGCTAATTAACAAGTTTAACAGAACTCACACAGAAATGGCTTCCTGAAACTAAAGTCAAACCAAATATAACTGTTAATCAACAACAGTTTTAAAATATAATATTTGTGCGAAAGAGTGAGTGTGGATTTGAGTGACGTCAGGACCACACACACACACACACACACATACACACACAACTAGATAACTAGTCACTAATTTACTGCAAGCTAATGCTCACTAGTGAACTGAATACATCAAAGGTAAGGCTTGTGCTGCAGTACAAATGGGCTGAACACTGCCCACTTGCGCACACACACACACACACACACACACACACACACACACACATCCGTCATAGCTCAGTGACCGCCTAAGAGTCTCTCCTGTGTTTAAGATTCAAAGCAGGTAGAAACTCCGGCTGAGCTCAAACACGGCTGCCCACAAATCATCCAGAAACGAGCTTTTTCTCAGAATTCATTTCCCAGGACAAAACAATTATCATATTCACAGCCGTCTGGGAATAAAAATAGCTCTTCCTCCTTCACACTCTAGCATTAATGCCTGTTTATTTGCGTTATCAAGTCAGCTGTTAAGCCTAATTAACTTGTAATAGATGCTAGGCTAATCATGTGTGTGATGAATTGGAAAAAATATAATAATTTTGTTTCTGAGGGGAAAATAACAAGGTGATAATTTGTGACAACGACATCTTTAAAAAATGCAGAGAACTTGAGCAATATCCCTGATGCTGCTAAGGGGTTGCTACTGTAGGTGGTTGTTACAATGTCCCATTCAATTGTTTGGTTGTTTGCAGACTTTTGCAGCGGTGGCCCATGTGGTTACTAGGGTGGGTATGAACAGTTAGATGGTTCTCCGAATGGTTGTTAGGGTATGGTTAATATCTCTAGTACAGTGCAACCTCGGATTACGAGTAACGCGGTTTACGAGTGTTCCGCAAGACGAGCAAAGATTTTTAACAAATTTGAACTTGAAAAACGAGCGTCACGTGTTTACAACTGAGCCAACGGGTTTTCTCTCTCTTGCGCTGCGGAATTGTGGGTAATCGTCTCTCCTGCTGGGTCTTAGTGCTCGTCTCTTACTGGT
>JAQQZT010000011.1:26459111-26469456 GCA_030068275.1 Clarias platycephalus | reverse complement strand
TGAGAAATACACGAACTGCTGTGCAAATGTTAATAGTGATGTGAGAAAAGCACCAAAGCGACTGAGAAAAACTGTAAAACAAACAAAACAAACAAAGTAACATAGAAATAACTGTCCACATAACACATTTATTTTATAAACACAATTCAACATATTGGGCTATTTTTTATAATATTTTGCTATTGTAGTTTTATATTTTTTGAAATCCTAGATGTTTAATATTTTTTATTATACTTCCTCCCTTATTTATAACATATTTTTTGTTTGTTTGTTTTGTCGTAGGACTATATAAATATTTAATTAATTACACTTAGTTAAATGTATGTAATATGTACAGTTCTAGGACATAAACAACACAGTAATGTCATTAGGATTAACATCCTATAGTTTTTACTCACTTCTAGAAGCAGAGGAAATTCAGCTTCTCGTTGCAGTCTCGGTTTTCCCAAATATTTGTTATGGTATTCCAAGCCCCACAGTGATAAGGTCGAGCTGGACATGGCGGCAGGAAATTTGGGTTCTCCGATGTCTGTGCTCTCACCCAGAACCAATTTCCATCCATGAAGCGCAGAGCGGTCCACACATTGACTGTTTGGGTCAGTGCAATCTCTGTTTTTGCCTGTAATAATTGTATATCATCGGGCAGAGAAACCAAGCCAATGTAGTTAGCAGTGCAGTACTGAAGAGCCTCCTCCCATGTCTTACTCTCATTCACCAAAATCAAATATCTATAACAAAAGAAAGGGTAATTTGTCTCACAGTTAACATTTTCCCATGTGCCTTGTGTGTAGTTCAAAATAGTGCAGTGAAATGAATAATGCTCTCCATTCTTGGAATAATCAGATTGCGGATAGCCAGAAGACCATGGTAAGAATGAAACTGGCTGTCCATCAGCCCACTGCCATGTTGGGTTTTGTCCTTGTCTGTTCAACCCAATCCAAACTGCACTATAATTCTTGCCAAAAATGTCTATAAATTGTTGCTGTTCCTCTGCAGTATTGAAGGTAGGCAGTTCGCTGTAGTACTGTCTGCAAAACTGATAGGCATCTCCCCAGGACTGGTTGTAAATATTATTAAAATATTGTATTATTCTACCTTGAGCCAAGCAACAACTTTCTACCAAAAAGAAAATAAAAATGAATTTCGTCATCACTGCTCTGTAGAGCTGCGTTCAGTTGATCTTCCCTTCTGTCTGTGACATCTCAGAGCTCTGATTCACTCTTTTCCTGAAAACCTCATAATATAAACATATGCAAAAAAGTAAATGATGCACATTTCCTGGGAAGGAGAGAAAGCATGCTACAGTATATATTAAAACCAAACTGTACAGAATTACATCTTAGAATTACTTTATACATTTATTGTTTTATTATCTAGTAGTAGGTAAATGATAGCATATTGCTCCATTAAAGTTTTAATGTATTGGGTGATGATAATCCACTTATTCAAATATTAAACAATTTACTAAATTACATTTACAGTAGTCTTAGTTTCTCCACAAATGACTGAAATTGCATCCTAGCAAACATTCCCTCTCTTAGGCCATTTAGGAAAGCTGCTTCATTTTAAGAATATGAAATAGTAAAATAATCCTACTGGGAAAGATTTATTAAAGTTTTTATTCATTACATCAGATGTCAGATGTTTACTTACATTTAAAGTATTTAAATAATAATGCCTTTAAATTGCTTTTGGGATGTATTTAATGTACACTTATCTAAAATGTAAAACTTTATCCTTATTTTCTCTAACATTGTACTCTTTTGTACACTGTTTTGTTCCTTTATTACAGGGGTTCTCTAACTTTTTGGGCAAATGAACCAAATTGAAATTATGTTATTGTGACCTTAAGCTTTGCCAAAACTGCAGCTCATATGGGATGTTTCTGGTTTTGTGTGCGTGTGTGTGTGTGTGTGTGTGTGTGTGTGTGTGTGTGTGTGTGTGTGTGTGTGTGTGTGTGTGTGTAAAAGTGTGTAAAGGGAGTGACACTCTCACTCACCTCGAGAAGCTGAGACGCCGACGGCCGTGACTCAGGATTCTTATCCAGCGCTCTTTTCAGGAAATCCTTAAAGTCAGCCGACCTTCAAAACACACAGGCACACATTAGCAATGTTAAAATTTCAGTGCTTTAAACCACACCTTGTTTTTATTATTATTATTATTATTATTATTAAGTTAATAGACTGAATTATTTAAACTTTATGGTAAAGCACATGCACACACAAAAACATTAATCCAAAAACACACTAATATGCGTCCACATGGTCACACTAACACACAAACATGCGCACACGCGGACACAACTGAGCACTAACACCAGACAAGAGTAGAGTAAGATCATCTGCCTGATGAACAGATTCAGAGAAAGAGAGAGAGTGTGTGCAGATGTTTGAGTTACGATTTCCACTTCCTCACATAAAATACTTTTCCTTCCGTTTCTTGTTAGCATCAAATTTAAGCTTTTAACTCTGCAGAGTACATCCACTGAGGCATTATGTGTGTGTGTGTGTGTGTGTGGGTGTGCGCGCGCATGTGTGAGAGGGTGTAGATATACTCAGAATTTCCACTTACATCCTGAACGTGAAGGAAAGAAAGACGAACAGATAATAGCAGATAATAGCAGTATCGATGATCGTGACTGGACCCGTGTCCCGGCAGGATTAGTTTTCCATGTAGAGGTGTGTGTGATGTAATTACTCCTGGAATATCTCTCACCCTGAAATCCATGTCATGTCAGGCCTTGTTAATGCTAACTATACAACGAATCATGACAGGTTACTGAGGCTCAGGTGTGTGTGTGTGTGTGTGTGTGTGTAGACGGGTGGAATAGCGGCTGGGCTCAAGGATTCAAAATAAATGAATTAATGATTAAGAAAAACCCGCACACAGCGTATGAGCAGCGACCCGAGTGTTCCTGCACGTCTCACCATTTGGACGGCTGGTCCAGCGTGGGCGGCTCGGACTTGGCGATCTTCAGCAGGACCCTCATGGGGTTGAGTTCGTGGTGCGGAGGTTCGATCTGAGCCAGCTCGATCAGCGTTATCCCCAAAGACCAGATGTCTGCTTTATATTCATACGGAGCGTCCTTAGTGGTCTCGCACATCACCACCTCGGGAGCCATCCTAAACACACAGACACACAACACACTTAAGATCTCCACACTTTTTCTTCATTCAATATTTTAATAAAAAAAAGGAAGTAAAAAAAGAAAAGAAAGAATAATGTCGAGGATAAAGGGAAGATGACAAAGAGGGAGAGGAAGAAAAAGTTTAAGAAGAGAAAAAGACTTATGAACAGTTCAGATTAAACAAATATTGTATTAGAAATAATTAGTTTTTACTTGTTTAAACCTGTACTACATTTTCTTGCAAACATTCCCAGGTTTAAATAATTAGCATATAATATTTTATTTATTTATTTTTAAATATGTTAGATTCTGACTGATGTAAATGTACTTTATAGTGGCGCTACACATTGTGTATTGTGATCATGTCCAATATTTCCTCCATATCACACACCTCCAGAAGATAACTTCACCCACTCTCTGGTTATTTAGACACAGATATGCTGATTAGACTGAAGTGTGAATGTTCAGGACTTGTCACTGCTGCTATGACCTACTGCTTACGCTACAACTTTTTTTTTTACACTTCTATTATGATAACATTAAACCGATAACCTGCTCTCTCTCGCTACACTAATCTGATGATAATTTATAGTTCTCTCTCTCATTTCTCTTTCTGATACGCTGAACCAAACGTATGAAGCTTTCAGGAATCAGAGATCAGATTGCCCAAGGTCTGTCAATCAGTGATCACCCTGAACCTACAATCACACAGAGTGACCCGGTACACCCCGGGGACACGTGTTTTTTTAATCTCTTTTACGTGTTTATAATACAGAGATATAAATGGTGTACAGTTAAAGAGAGAGAGAAAGAGAGAGAGAGAACAGCACGAGCTGTGTAAATGTAAACTGAAAGGACAGAACGGTGTCCTGCACACTGTGTTGTGGCTCCAAATTAAATTTAACAGCTCCTGTTACAATGAAATCAAAGCGGGTCCGTTTTGTTTTTGCGATACGCTGCACTGATGAGAATGTTTTCGGTCTCTATGGGAGTTCCCTCATCGAAGCAAATTGAGCGAGCTCCTCCCAAATAAATTGACATTAACAATGTCAATGTTCCGTCAATATATTACATCAAGGATAATAAAAAATTTTTAAAAAAACAACACGCATAGACGTTTTAAAGATTCCCTTAAAAGAGACAGTTCTATTTACATTACACTAAAATAAAATAAAAGTATTGAATATTATGTATTGAATCCTGACCTACAGTTAAAACCTACGTGGACTGTGCTCATGTGCCACGAGAGTGAGCGCACAAGTCAAACATTATCAGACAACATGACACGACGTACGAAACAGGAAGGTCAACGGGCAGCAGGAGTTTAAAATCAAACCCTGAGCTCGGAGTCACAGTGAGACGTGTAATAACCTCAGGTACGGTGTAAAACACTATAATGCGCTGCTCACCAGTACGGAGTCCCGATGAAGGTGTCTCGCCTTTGCAGTGTTTTGGTGTTTTTTGCTGAGACACCAAAATCAGCTGGGGGGGAAAAACAAAAAAACAAAAAAAAGACAGAAGCATGACACTGACTGTAGAGAGTTTATTTAAAATACACCATGTAGCATAAAATAAAGGTTTAAACAAACAGCAGCAGTCTTGTAGATGAAACTGTCTGACTTTATAAAAGTGGAATTGTGGAAACCTGGAGATACGTGTGTTATGTATAAAAAGGTGTCATCATCTCATGTTGTTTGTAACAGGAGTGTGTGTGGCTTTAAGCTCGCTGCACTGTTCTGGTTTGTGACGGCAGACACAGAAGTATGTTTTGTTCTACTCCTTTTGGCCTGACATTTTAAAAATCCATTAATGAGCGCAGCG
Source organism: Clarias platycephalus (assembly GCA_030068275.1). Lineage (NCBI taxonomy): Eukaryota > Metazoa > Chordata > Actinopteri > Siluriformes > Clariidae > Clarias > Clarias platycephalus. The sequence continues at coordinate 26,464,508 of JAQQZT010000011.1, read as the reverse complement.
GGATGTAAGCGTATCGCTTCAGCTGCGTTTCAAACCCTACCGAGGAACGCAGTTTTGCCTGAATTTCGACCCTGGAGTGAGAACGGACGGAAATTATATCAGTTCTGTACGATGTCAGTTACGCTTGAGAGTCGAGGCAAAACATTCAGTGTTGATTATTTTCCTTCAACAACACTTTCACATGAGTTTTATTCCTCTCACACCACAGCAAGTTACAACAAAGCACAAAGAAGCGTAAACTCTTCTGTTCTGAAGATGTCTGAAAACGTTCCAGCTTTACTTCCAACTATTACTGTATACAGCACTGACTCGGACGTCTCCTTCCCTAGACTAAATTACATACTTACTCTACAAAATACATTTATAATTTGTTTATCATCAGTGGCATGTCCAGTGTATACAACCCTGTAAATTACTTTGAAAATTCTAACATTCTACTATAAAACAAGCGCATTAATATCAACCTGCACTACTCTCAAGACTGCTGTTGCAGAGACTTAATCAACACCTTCTGACCAATCAGGACACAGAATACAACATCACTGTGGTGTAACAGTGTGATGCAAAAAGGTATAAAGTCTGTTCATTGGTTTAATTACCACTGAATACTCTCTTAGCTTATTATTATTATTATTATTATTATCAATATCATCATCATCGTCGTTATTATTGACACTATCAGCAGTACCATACAGACCGAGTTTGATGTCTCCATCCAACATGAGCAGGACGTTTCCCGCCTTCAGGTCTCGGTGGATGATTTTCATACTGTGCAGGTAAACCAAAGCCTCCAGCATCTGCTTACAGATCACCTGAATCTGCTTCTCCGTCAAACCTCGGTCCAAATCTGGAGACAACAAAATACACAGAGGACAGAATAATGCTAATTACCATAAAAATCACAAGGATGCCACTTAGAGACTTTAGCAAGTGAATAAACAGAAAGAAATAAAGTTAACAGAAACCAGGAGAAAATGTTTAGAAAGAAAGTGTTCCTTCACATGGGTTTGGTCTGATTATGCATGTAACTGTGTGGACTTAATGGAAACACTGAGCAAAAAAAAAAAAAAGTGTACAAGAAGCTAAAATTAAGTAGAGGAAATAAAATCATGGAGAACTTTCCCCCCCGAGGTCCTGAACGATGAGGAGACGCCTCGTGTACACACGCAAATGCTGCCGATTATGAATGAAAGCCTGTATGAGGAAAGCGAATATTCCTGTACATGAGACTCGAGCCAGAAAACTTGCTGAAAAGCTGCTATTCATGTTTCCAGGCGCGCCGGAGTTTACAGGACGGAGTGACGTGAAAGCTGTATTCATAACGAATAGACCGTTCTGGCAGCCATTTTATTTATTTAAAGACTACGGTTAGTTAAAGTGTTTAGCGCAGTGTAAAAGCGTGCTGTGTTTATAAACGCGCTCCAGCTACAGGCTGAAGGTTCGAGCTCCATCTACAGGTGGATCTTTTAACTGTCGACGGCCACAAATGTGAAAGAAGCGATGAAGACTGATGGGTTTGTGTAGCTGCTCATCACGTACACGTTACTTATATGCAATTTAACTTCTCATTTATATAAATGATACATAAACATACAAACTACAAACAAATAAATAAGATTGGGATTCTTACCCAACATGATGGCATCTACAGCTCCTCCAGGACAAAACTCGATCATGATCTGTACACGAGGGGGAGAGAGGGATCAGAAATGTGGCTCTTTAAACCAGACGAAACAGAATGTGTTTTATTCCTCCTATATCACAACGCAATCAAATACTGATATTAGGCTTTTTATACATTGATAGTCACGTTTAATGTTTTCTAAAAGAAAAAAAAAAAACTTTTTTTTTAAACTTATCGTTTCTGTTACTATAGAAACGATAAAGTACTCAAACATTATATAATCCAATGTTATATAAAGCTGTGATGTGCAGCAGCACTTGTGTCAGCGCTGCTGTTCTAGGAACTTAATCAACACCTCCTGACCAATCACAATCCAGAGTTCACTCAGAGCAAGTTCTCACATCTTTCTAAGCCACGGGTCATGACTCTGCTGACACAAATCTCTCTCTCTCTCTCACACACTCACACAAAACAATTTACAATAAGATGATTTTCCAGTGTAATTCCAGAGTATAATTCCAGAGACTCAAAAATCAGTAGAACACATGTTAAAGACCTAATGTGTGGGTTGTTTTCATGGTAACCGCTAGCTAGATAACAAAATCAAAGCACAGTGAGTGCGCAGTCAGTGCACGCCATGTAGCAAATCTGTTCCCTTCAAATGTTCCACTGTAACTTCATAACACAGTGAAATGCGCTGCGGCGTCAGATTATCGCAGAATTCCCAAGTGAATATTTTGTACCGCTCACGGCAGAGGTGGAATTTTTAACGTCCGTATGAATAAGGCCATTTAAACCAGTGACTCTGAGGAAGAGAACAAACTCTCTCATTCTTCTCCTCCTCCATCACTGCATTCAGATAAAGGCCACTGCAGGGTGACGTCTTTCACACCAAACGCACTATGGGGGGGGAGGGGGGGGGTTTCAGATGCGTCTCTGTACAACACATCTCTGCGGGTTTCTACAGAGTAACAGGTGACACTTACCTCCAGCCTGACAGCTGTTCATTTCTTACATGTTACACTTTATTTCATGCCATTTTAACAATAGAATGTACGGTCAAGTCCTCTGTACTCCACCACACTGAATTTGAAATGAAACATTTACGATGTGAGCGAAATCAAGACTTTCAGCTTTAATACAAGGAGTTTGATAAAGTGTGGCTTTAACCATTCAGGAATTACAGTCATTTACACACACACACACACACACACACACACACACACAGCGCAGTTCTCTTCCGAGGCCATCACAGCCTTTTGCTTGACAGTTCATTCCTTCTTTTTAAGAATGTTCCAGACTGTTGTATATTGCCCCCCCCACATCCAGGGCTCCAGGCCGAATTAGCTAAGGGGTAATGAGGAAACAGGCCACACCTGACCATGCACCTGCTTGTCAGCCATTTGTTCCATTAAATGGGTGTGTGTGTATGTCTGTGTGTGTGTGTGTGTGTGTGTGTGTGTGGATGAAAATGGCTGTAATTCCTGAATGATTAAAGCCACACTTTTGTCAAACTCCTTGAAATAAAGTTCTTGACTTAGATCAAATCTTGAGTGTTTCATTTTAAATTAAGTGCCGTGATGTACAGAAGCCCAATGGCAGAAATACTGCTCCCAAATTTTATGGACTTGACTGTAAATTAGCATTTAGTAAGTTTATTTGTATTTTCTGTTTACTTGTGTGCCTGAGTATTTTTTTGCTCCTAAAATTTTAAAGAAAGAAAAAAAGATTAATTAACTTAATGATGTTTTAAAGATGACTATTTGTTTGGTAATCCCTTTTCATTCCTATCCTTATAAACACCTCCATTTATTTAACAATAACTAATAAATTTCTAATGATAGTAAATATCAAATAATAGAAATCATTTACATTAGCCTAAATTTTTCCTATAAACCACACATGTAGGAAATTATCCATTTAATAATATATATTTTTCCCCTCCCCCCTAGAGATCTGATCAGCCGCTTTACTGTGTTTTCTTCTTCCAGATTCGTCTAATATTCTGGATGACGGGAATGCCACCATGCTGAGATCACACTGAGGAAGGCAGCATGACCGGTTAGAGGACACACACACACAGAAATATTACATTTCTTCAAGTAAAACAAAAAGCTGGTTGAACAGGAAACAAAAGACAAGACAATCCGACCGGTTCCACCCGCATTAGAGAGAGAGAAAGAGAGAAAGAGAGAGAGAGATAGACAGAGAGGGAGCGAGAGAGTGAGGGAGAGATTTACTCATTCCAACGCTACAAACTTCTGATAGAAGAAAAACTCATACTGTCAATCTTTATCACTGGTTTGCTATATGCATAGTAAATGCTGTTCACCCTCTTCTACACGCATGAGCTCACAGACGCAGACCATTGGTTAGTGTGGCTGTGATTGACAGAAGAAACAGTATGCCCCTCCCACTCAGAATGCACAGACAAAACTATGTGCCCTCGGACCTGCTGTCAGGATTTGAACTTCTGATGACCGTCTGACAAATACTTTTCTGCTGCGACACTCAAGAATCTATCCTGTCTTTAGGTTACTGCAGGTTGGCGGGGTTTCATAGTTAGCTAGCTACATATAAAAAACCTACATAAAAAATAAAAACAGACAAATAATAAATAAATAAATAAAAACAGAATTAACGTGTGCAAAAATGCAATTACTATAGGTGAGCTTCAGTTCTCTGTAAAAGAACAGAGGAAACTAAGACACCAAATATTTTTCAGAGTAGACGAGTGCAGCAGAGCGAGGTCACGAACATGGCACAAACCGTAGGTTCTACATAGAACAAAGAACAATGAACAGAGTCAGGACTTGGGTTCTACATCAATTAAAACCACGAACAAGGACAAAGCTCGGGGTTTCAGAAAGAAGAACAGAAACAACAGAGACCCCAGGCCCCGCCCACATGACTAGCTCATAGCCCACAGGACATCACGCAGATAAAGCAGATACAAGTCGGTCATCTTCAGCGTCCTTTCACATATGAGTAAAGTTCTTGTTTTTCTCTGAATTCAAATCGTGCATCGCCAGAGCAACTCAACAGATTTAAAATGTAATTATTTCTTTTTTTATTATTATTTAAAAATATAATAAATTGTAGCACCCTAAGGATGTTTGTGGGTTCTAAATATTATCCAGAAGAGGTGCAGGAGGAACATAAACACGCAGAAATGCAGCTGAAGTGGCGTCTATACAAACAGAAACAAACACCGTCATTAAAGTTATCTAAAAAACATGTGGATTTTTATACAACCACTCAGCTGATTGTCGGTATGCGTGTGTGTGTGTGTGTGTGTGTGGGCGTGTGTGCGTTCATTCTCCTTTGGCTGAGTGCCAAATCCACACCCAGACACACATGCTTTTTATGTGGAAGCTCAGGGACTGTTCCAGCAGCTAAGTGTGTGTGTGCGTGTGCGTGTCATCATCATCCTGACACTCCTGTCTGAGGTGTAAAAGAGTAAATACAGTTTTACTGAGTCGGTGATGAGCTGAACTAATCAGGTCTGTCTTCACTTTGTCCACACAGACAGAAAAGAGAGAGGGAGAGAGAGAAATTTACCACTTTTCATTTCCTCGGGAATTCCAGCCATGCTTTACCGAGACGTGCTGTGTTTATCACCGTTAAAATGGCAAACATTACAGAAGAGCCTGAACCCTTGAGGCGAACAGGGTTTAGAAAGAAAATAAAAATATAACCGTACTGTAAGGGATATATTTATTTATGATAAAGCTCCAGTAAAACTGCCATTGAACTACTTTCTCTCTCTCTCT
>JAQQZT010000011.1:26436606-26458247 GCA_030068275.1 Clarias platycephalus | reverse complement strand
TTCCTTGCCGCTGTCGCCCTCGGCTTGCTCACCAGGGACAAACTGACCATTTTGATTCATACACATTCACATTCCTTGCAAACTTAAATAATTCTTTTGATTGTGTAAAGCTGCTTTGCGACAATGACTTGGATGCCATTCATATTTACAAACGTATACTTTGCTAAGTAAATAAACAAATGGATAAATAAACTAGAGATTTAAATTAAAAAGTGCAGTGAGAGTGTTCAGGAATACAGAGTTCCCTCTCCGCATTTCACACACTATAAGCAGAACCTCCAGAGATACTACAGCTATAAACACACATCTGTTTACATATGAGCCATAAATCACCACACACAAAAAAAAAAAAAAAAAACACTTTGAAACCTGATATTTCAGTATTAGAGATTTTTGTTAGAATTCCAGCCTATAGTGTTTTCTAGCATAATCTGTTGACCAGTTAAACCTGGTCATGTGATGTAACATGATTGTACTCATTTGGAAAGGATTAAAAAACAAATATGCGCTTCTATAGTAACAGCTCAGCTACAAGGTGTTTACACAACATTTATGGAACAGTATCAGAGATTTGTTATGGGTATCAGGGGAAAAAATACAAAGTGGAAACTTTGTAGAAAAGGTGTGGAAAATGTGTATAGTGCAAGTTGGAGGGAAGGGGGTGGAGCTTCCAGGGTTATCAGTTATTATCTGAAAAGTTAAAACACCTATGCGACTGTCAATCATTCAGTTGTATGGTGATTTGCACATCAACGAGTTGCTCCATCCTGTCTGAGTATTTTTATAAGAGAGAACTCGTAGCAGTGTACTCGGACGTTTAACCGTGGAGTAGAACGTGTTTAATCTCACCCATAGCTTCTGATCGTAGTAGAATGCATCGAGCAGTTTGACGATGTAGTGATGGTTGCACGTAGCCAAGATGTCGATCTCTACAATGTAATCCTCCAGCTCCTCCTCGCTCTTCGTCTCGATCACTTTGGCAGCAGCCAGGATACCCGTGTCTTTGTTCCGGGCCTGAAAAGGAAAAAATAAATAAATAAGAAATCGGTACTGAGCGGTACTCAGCTTTAATATCAGCACAATTCCACATCAGAGATCTTATTCATGTTTCAGCAGGACATGTTTAATTAATCACAGAGGCAGTGTTTGACCCTGAAGATAAAGATGTGTATCTCAGCTTCTGTTCATCACACCGTGGCACAAACTCACTGGATGTGCCAGAACATGCTGATGATGTCACTGCACACCGGTGTCATGATGACAAGGACACGGCAACGAGCCCTCATCAACTTCCCTGTATGACACAAAGATCACCTGCATGACCATGGTGCAGTCTGTAACTAGGGCTGGGTAGAAATCAATACCAAAAAAATTAATAATAATAAATAATAATGTGTGTCCCTAAAACCTTTGTTTTTCCTGCTTATATGTTTTTGTATTCTTTACTTATTTATTTTTATGTCCAGTGCCATATAAAGTTAGAAAGGTATAATATAAACAGAACCAGTACTAATAAGCTCAAGCATCAGGAGATAATGATACCGATACCAATGTGTTATCGTTTCCTTACATGAATTACCAATTTCTTCTTTTTAAGAAGTGAAGTGATCAGTACCACCTCTAATTTAAACCTCTGTGTGTTTGATGTATTGTGTGACCACCAGCGCCTGAGTCTAAAATGTGATATCAAGCTGGAGCAGTGACTGCGGGCGGGGCCTCATTTTAACTAAAATGCTACAAATAAGATGTTATATACAGTATATAAAGACAGTAAGTAAATATTTACAGTTCCGAAAAATAAAGCTCTTTCATAATTAAGTCAAATCTTTTGTCTCTTACAGGATTTAAGTTTTTTTCTCTCTCAGATCAGATCAGTGCTGTCGTCAAATCAAACATCATCAGTATGCCAAATTAGAACATCAGAATAAGAGGAAAATTCATACTGTCTAGGACTGTTGTTAGTAGTTGTAGAAGTAGTAGCAATAGTAAACCTATTTGTTGTATTATTTTTATGAAAAAAATCGTTTCAGTAACGTAATGCAAGTCTTTCATGTGGGAATTCATGTATCGCCAGACTGACACCAAAATCGATTTTGTAAATAATTTCTCATGCAGTTCCTTTATAATCCTACAGGTGGTGCACTTTAAACTATTCACACATTGGCAAGCAGCACAATTATTTTATACGTTTTATTAATATAAGTTCGTTTCAAAAAATCTGAAAGAAAATTTATATAAAATCGGGATATTTATAAAATCAGAATCGCAATACAAAATCGACTCAGCACAGAAGTATCGTGATGACATCGTATCGGGCTGACCCTGGTGATTCCCATCCCAAATGTTGCACGTTTAGTATGATGTGTAATAACTGTGTGTCGTGTTCTTCACAGAGCTGTAATCAATCCATCACACTGACACCAGGTTTTCAGGTTTGTTCCACTTTTCAAACATAAAACTAGGACAATGGACCTCCTGAAACAGTTTTAACAAACCTAGAGTCATTTAATCACGGATTTACACAACAACACATACTTTTATTCATCTGTATAAATACATTGTCTCTTTTTCCTCAATGAACTTTTTGTGCTGCAGCAACAAAAACAGTAAAGATGAACTCTGAGACACGCCGACCTCGTGACACACCACTCCCATTGGAGTTCAGCACACAAAACGAAAAAAAAAAAGACTGTTTAAAGCAAAATGCGAATTTTCCATAGACGATGCAAAAGTTGTGAAGCTGTGACCTCAACTTGACCTGGGTATGATCAGGAAATCAGCGAGTTTCCTTCAGAATTGGTTCCATAGTGCTGTTGGTAGAGAGGGAGAGTACAGCAGAGAGATGTGACCGTGATCTGAAATGAATAGGGTTAATGGGCTGACAGTATAAACCATCATTAGAAGATGAAACTAATGTAAAATAAACTTGGTGGGACTCTTTATTGTCTGTTAATCACCACGCAATCATGCATGCATGGGTGCATGTCATGTATGCAAAAGATGGTGGATAGCACTTCCCCTTGAGTGGGTGACGCCACCCTGTGACACTGAATGAGAAAAGCAAAATTTTCAGGCGACTCCCAGATCACCAAAGCAACGGTTCAAAAAGAATAATTGCCACCAGAGCTCTGTTTGCGCACAAAATAACTACGATAGGGTTGAGAGACACTGTTTTGACAACAATTACAAGAGTCACACGCTAAACACCTAAGATGGATAATCTGAGGCAGCTTGTGTTTCCCTTATAAATTCTTTACTTTAATACCCTGCATGACACACACATCTCTAAACTAACTGTGCTCTAAATGACAACGTGCGGTTCATGACCTCAGTTCCTCCCTCTTCAATCTTGTCTTTAATCTCATTCAAGATTATTTTAACAAATAAACGTTCCATCTTTTCTTGCATCTTATCTTCGGATGAGGTGATGAGGCAAAAGGACTGATTTAAAAAAGAGAGAGAAAAGATAAGAAGCAGCACATGTTTATCTCTGAATAAAAGCCAGCTCACTTGCAGGTGTCTGTAGCAGAATGGGTTGCCAAGTCAAGGACATTAACCTTAAAAGTCTACTTGACATACAAGTAACACATTTTTTTATTTTAAATAATTACTGATTTATAATTAGATAAAAATATAAATCAATTCATCTTGGAATTATTTTTCATAACACTACAGGTTGTTTTTTTTTAGCTTGAGAGGTTTTAAATGAATTATTTAATTATTAAAAATAATTATTTAATTAGTTATTTTTTTAGGACAACAGTGGACCTACATATTGTGAAGTTTCTTATGTACCATACAAATGTCCTTATGTGATTTATTGTTTTTGTTATATTGCCCGGCTGAAGTTTTTTGTTTATTTTTGTTAAAAATAAAATCTTAAGATCAAGGCGGAGTCACAATTCAGAAGTTCACTTCATGAAAGTCAGAGTGACTGTTCCTCTATTTCTGAAAACACACACATAGCGTGTAAATTATAAAACTTGAGAAACTACTTCAGAAACCCCTCATTTGCACCTCATGTCCACGTGAAGATCATAATGCTGAGTGTGAACGCCACACCCTCTAGCTAGTCACTGATGCTGGAGAAAGTGGGAGGAAGTGAAGCTTGTGAAATTCGCCCCCAACGTGAAACTCATTTCCGTTCGCACTGAGCTAGGAGAGGTCTTTTACCTTCACTTGTCTGAGCATTTTAAGTTTCCATATTACAGATAATTGCTTAACGGGAAGGGAAACTCTTTTAAAACACTTTGTTAAACTCTGGGTCAAAGCGCTAATAAAGCAAAGCAGATTCAGGGTGGAAGAAAAAAATCTTAAAGATAGAAACATAAAACAAAGCAACAAAGTAAATTTACTTCCCTAGGAAGTTTTTAAAAAAATAATCTGATGAGTACTACTAAATGCTGCTAAAATATTTTTACTAGCATAAAAGAAACACTTATTTGTTTATTTTAAATAAAAGATATATATTTATTTTTTAAACAAGAAGATTGAAAATTTTGATCAAGGAGGTTTTTTTAAAAATAAATTTCAGACATTCATGTTGGCAATATAGACTTTTTTATTTATTGTTATTACTACATACAAGAAGCTGTTCAAACATTAATGTAACAAACATGAATTATGAATTCTTAAACTACTACTAAATTCTTAAAGTCACAAATACAGTACAGGAGACAAACATGACTTAAAAACCTTTAGCAGATCTTTTCATTCTTTTTATTAGTGTGGTTTAAGTTGTAGATGAGCATCAGACTAAACAGCAGATCCGAAGGGAAAACATCTGTACAAACACAGAAACCTCTCCCTGTGTTTAAAAAAGAGAAAGAAGGAAAGAAAAACAAAACAGGAAGTACTCCTAGATCAAACTTCAGAGAGATAGACAACACACAGCAGAGGAACAAGGTCAAGCCCCTGTTTAATACAGCAGAGTAAGTTAAAAAGGTATTTGTTGGAAGATTTTTTTAAAGACATTCACAGCAGGAAAAAGCTAATTATAATAAACAGATGATTGTCTGTGGGGTTAGATAACGCAGAATTGTGAAGCGATCGGTCACAATAAATTTAACTGCACGGATACAAGCTGATGCTCCATCAGCCCTTAGATCATTCAACATACACACACACACGTGTGAACTTTGTAGCTCAAATGAACATGCATAAAAAATGACAATGACAAGAGACGGGAGTAAAAGCACCATGAAGTAGAACAGTGGTTTTCTCCCCTCAAAGTTAATGTCAGTAAATAACAGGAAGTTTAACTTGAATCTTTAACTTGCTCTCACTAGTATGCGTTCTGTGACTAAAGTGAAAGTGAAATACAATTAAACTGATTACAATTGAGCAGTGGAGTTCTAAACTTGTGTCTGTGAGAAAATGTATATACACACTAAACATCAGTGGGGTGGAGGGGTCGATTCAGTTATGAATCAGTATGGGTGATTCACGTATCTCCGTATACTGACTCCAAAATAGATTTTTTTTAAATAGCATTTTTACATTCATAATAGAGATGAACCGGTTGATCGGTCAGTGAGCAGAATCGGCTGGTTTTCAGATTGATTGGTCCTGACCGGTGATCGGGCGATCAGCCTCAAATATAAACAATTCTGTACTGAGCGCAGAAGTTTCAGAAAAACGTGAATTTTTTTTATGGCATTACATAATCAAAAATCATGCGTGTTAAAAGGGTTGCACAGAGACGGGAATCGAGCCTGGCTGGGAATCGAACCCGGACCCTGGAGGTGCAAGGCGACTAACCACTACACCACCGTGCCGCCCCACCTGCGCCAATTAGTCGAAAATCAAGTGCATTAGAAACCCTGCGTGCCTGTGTGCTCACAATCACTCAACACGAATGCTCACTGTCGAGTTTTGAGACTTTGGAAGCGGTAAAATGGCACCACTTATAATCCTACAAGTAAACTATTTATACACTTTCCTCGTGTGTGATAGAAGTGAAATACATAAGTTTGTTTAGAAACAATAATTATGGCAGATGATAGATACATGCTGCTCAGTTAAATGTTAAACTCTTGTATGAAGTTAGCTTGTATCATTTAAATGCTGCGCTTGGCACAGAGGTATCGGGATTATAACTTATCGGGAGGAGACTGGTGATTCTCACGCCTAATACACACATTTACATATGTGTAAAACCTTTTGTTCATAATTTATGTTGCAAGTTTGAGATGCTGCTGTTGTTTAGGAGCGGTTGCCATGGTACCGAAGAACCCACAAAAAGAAATGAGGGGATTCCCTGCCAAATAAAATGTATTTTCTATTAATTAGAATGATTAGAAACGTAACAGTATATGGCTTTCCCATCAAGCACAGCTGCATGTAATAAAATACAATTTCTTACGCTGAAAAGAGGGGGGGAAATTGTAACACTCCTAAATAGATCTGAGGGGGAAAATGTATTCAATTACGTATTGCAAACCGTTTGTATGGCAATTCACCTATCTACACACTGACTGTAAAATGAAGTTTTTCAAATACATTTTTATTGATTCATGATTGAATTTGAAGTTGTTGAATATCGCTGGTCCTCTATAATCCTTCAGGTACTGTGATCAAATTGGTATAAATCAGCACCTGGGTATTATAATATTGCATCGCGTGATCCCTGGAGATTCCCGTCTCTAATGCTAAAGATGTCTGACTTTATGAAACACATGTTTGTAGCCTGTTGCAGGACATCTCAGCCCTTAGCTTCATCGCTGAGGTTTGGACTTGCAATGTCAGCTCTGTGTCTCTCATCAGGTTATCCCCACAGTGGACAAATAGAGTCTACTCTACAGAGAGTTGCTCTTCATGCCAAGCAGTTTCCGGATTTAACACAGTCATGGGTACGTTTGATGATGTGCTTAAGACATGGGACATTCCATAGTAGTTCTGTTCACGTTCAACGTTGGGAAAACACCTGGTACACTGCCTAGTACTCTGATAAAAAGTAGTATGGGTGCATTCCTACAGGCATCTCTGAGGTAATGATACCATCACAAACACTGTTCCATCCAAACCCACTCACAGCGAGCTGATAGACCGCACGCCGTTGACTCCCATCTCCTGTAAATAACTCGTAAACATTCACCAGACAGTAACGTGGTTCACTCTCAACTCCATTTTGTTTGAGGCTTTGTCATTTTTAGTGTCTCGGTTAGCTGGGGTTTAAAAGAAAACCATATAACCATCATTTCAGTATTGAGAGCCGAAATATAGAACCGCGCCATGATTGTTGTTCTGCTTTACACGACAAGTAATAGTAAATCTGGCCAACAGACTTTAGTCACAGATGAACAACCATGACACAATTCTTCTTTTTCAGCTCTGACTACTGAAATGGGGTTTATCTACTTCCCCTGAGAGCTGACAAACTTCCTGTATGCAACCACAACACACTAACGTCATTCTGCTGACTATAACAAACCAGGTTGTGAATTCTGCATGTGAAGCACTAACATTTGTTTTGAGCAGTAATATGCCGACTGATTGAGTTTATAGGTGTGGTGAAGTATTAGAAGAAAAAAAAAAAAAACACTTTTACAGTAATGACAATCCTGTTTTTTTCCTGAGTTACAAATTAAAATGGTGGTTTATAAGGACGACGTAGGTTCGCATCTTTTAATGAAAATACTTTCTAATAAACATTAGACACATGTAGAAGTGTTGCTTTTGTTTGTTTTGTTTAATACTGTACACTTCTTAATCCACTAATTACACACCAATGTCCATGTTCGTTTCTGATTGGCTGCACACACAAAAAAATGTAAACTACCCCTGACCAATGAGCACAGAGAAGCTATACCACTTGACCAAAAACCTCTATAAAACAAAAAATGCATGGCAAGCAAAGACAAATAAAGACCTGCAATGAAAATGTCTGAAAAAATCCTGTGCAAACATTGCTTAAATTTTTTTTTTTTAATATTTGATGAAAATAATTAAACCTCAAATTTTTTATTTAAAATCTACTCATCAATGAAAACTAGTTAAATGTAATCACAGCTAGGAGTTAATAATACAATAGCATGCTCCTGTTCGAGCTGGGTCATGTATAGACATGTATAAATCTACGGTGCAAACACTGACATCACTGCAGTCATGCTTTAGTTTTCCGAAACCACCAAACTATGATGTTTTTGCAAAAACATCATTGTGTAGTATTTGGATAAAATATGTATATTAAAAAATGACAGCTGCTGCTGCTTGTGTGTTTAATGAAAACCCCTTCCACTAAAATAAAATAGTAAATACTTGATGTAACTTAAATTAGTTTTTCCTTATCACTAATAGTACACCATGAAGTTCAATTCAATTCAACCCAATGCTGGTCTCACCACTGTCCTGTACACCTTTCCTTTCATTCTCGCTGATACTCGTTCATCACACAACACACCTGACACTTTTCTCCACCCATTCCAACCTGCCTGTACCCGCCTCTTGACCTCCTTTGAACACTCTCCGTTGCTCTGGACCGTTGACCCCAAGTACTTCTAATCCTGCACCTTCTTTACCTCTGCTCCCTGTAGCCTCACCGTTCCGCTTGGGTCCCTCTCGTTCACTCACCTGCTTACGTCATGAAAAGACTTAAATTTTGGCTCCTAAATATTTTGGGTTCAGAAGCCAAGGGCTCAAAAATCTTTTGTAATAATTCTCTGTGTTATTGCTGTAGTTTTGTCATCATCTTGACATAAGGTTGATCATCCAGTTAGATTTAAAAGTACTTTTTTTTTTTTATATATATACAGTATATACTTTTTGTTTCATGTCATTAGAAGATGTCATTTTGTGTTATTTAAAAGACCACGGCCAAGCACTATTTATAATTTTAAAAAATCTTGGTCGGAGTTAAGCCCCAGACTTCATTATACCGTCAAATTTAAAGTTTTTAAAGAAAGTAAAGGAGGAGACGGTTGTGGTTGTGTGTCACAGTTTTAGCTTTCACACCCGCAGTGTAATATCTTATCACCTTCGACCAACACAGCTGTGGCGCAACGATTACCCGGCTTCTTCTGTCGCCCTTTACAGCTGAGTGTGTGGTCCTTTTAACAGTCTACTCATACACGCACACACTCATATACACATACATACATACACACTTCCCCAACACAGCAATTTGCTCTATTAGGGGAAAGATTTTAGGGGAGTTTCTTCTGAAGCATTTTAAAGATTTTTAGCCTCAATTAACGAAAGAGAGAACACAGATGCCTTAAAAAGAGAGAGAGATTAGACAATGGAAGTGTGTGAGCTGGCTTTGCTACATCATGTACTTGAACAAACTAGCATTGCTGGTTAGAAATGTTTGCAGATGATCCAGCTGCTCGGTGTTTGTTACCTCCTCACCTTATTGTTTAAAACGTTTACACCCGAGTGAGACATGACATACCTCTTGGGTGTACAAACATAGCTGGAGTCCATGCTGATCTTTAACACAAAGCCAGTTTGTTTTCTGCAGGGCTGAGCTAAACTGATGGGTGTCATGAGCATGCTCATTTTTAATCGCATACCTCTCTGACTGCTGCGTTTTACGTGAACCAACGAAAACTTGACCATCATTTAATTTATCCTGCTGTAACAAACCTGTGTAAAATATACATCATAAATTTAGATATCAGGGTCACACTTTTACTTAGGCGTTTCCTATGACGGACACATTTAACATGCAAACACAGCTTATGATATACAATATCGATACCATCACTTTTTCGACGCCGTCACTGAGATATTTCTGAGATATCATTACCCAAGATCCTTTTCTATTTTTAATTAAATTTTTCAATGTGAAAATAAATAGAAGCCTAGAACCATTTTGCATCTTTTTATTTTGTACATATAAGAGAAAAGTTTCATCAGACTCAGTTAAACAGTCTTTTTTTAAATAATTTTTTTGGATTTTTTCCCCGATTTTCTCCCTAATTTAGTCGTGTCCAATTCCTCCCCGTCACTAGGGGGCTCCCACATTAAGGCTACTACTACCACTCAGTCGGGAGGGCCGAAAACTATCACGCGTTTCCTCCAAACCACGCCAGCCAACCGCATCTTTTCGAACTGCCCGCTCACGCACCGCTGGGGGCGGAGTAACACAATCGGAGGACAGCGCTATCCGCTCCTTCCGCATGGGCGAGCTCACAGACTGGCTGTATAGCCGTGATTATTGTGGGAGCACCAAGTACCTCTCATCCCTCCCCTCTGAGAGAGCTCAGCCAATCAGTTCTCTCTAGGCCTCCGGCTGTGAAAGGTTATCGCATCACCTGGGAATCTCAGTTAAACAGTCTTGACCTTGAGTCTGAAATTTCCATCAAGCAGTTCAATTTGTCTAACCAACTATAATGTTAGTACAGACCACCAAAACAGTACTGAATGTACCATAACTGAATCCACACACACACACGCAACTGTTCATTGCTACTGTTCATCGAATTTAACAGTATTTATTTAGTAGAGGTGTGACGGTATGTACAAAAATCACAGTTCAGCAAGTTTTCGGTCCATGGAAAAAAAAAAATATATATATATATATATAATAATAATAAAAAATTTATGAAGAATACAATTTTGTAAAACTTAAGAAGTTTGTACAAGTTTACACCTTTATATCAGAGCCGAACCGGCCAGGTTTTCTGAACAAATAAGTAATTCACAAAACTTACTTAGGGCTAGGATTTTTTTTTTAAGATAAAAAAAAAAAGATAAAGTCACTGCCTTTATTTTATCTGCGTCTCTTTGCCCAGTGCAGTTCATTGTAAACCCAGCATTAAGAGAAGAATGAACACAATGGGTTTGTGTTTGAATGATATGATTTACTGTGATGTGCTGAACAAATGAAAACCTTGATATTAAGGAAAAGCTGCAGTGCAGGCAGAGGTCATGCTCAGCTAACAGGCTAGCCTATGCAAGGCTATGAAACCTTAGCGTAAGCCTTCATTTCCTGTGGAATTGTTTACCATTTTAGTTGATGGAAAAACATTTAATGATTCTTTGCTGCCTTCTCATTTTTACCTAGTTAATATTAGCCAGCATGCGTACTACTGAGAGGTTACAGGAAGCTCCTAAGGCGGAATGTTGTCTTTTATGTTACTCAATGCAGAAGTTGTGAATAAAACACCACTTTGACATTACACTGTTCCATTTGCTTTCATTCCATCTTGTGTATACCATACAGTATACTCATGATGAGATCCATAAACAAGTGGAAATTTAAACCGCAGTAAAAAAAAAAATAAAAATAAAAAAAAATATATATATATATATATATATATTTTTTTTTTTTAAAGACTGAAGCACTGTACACCTGCATCACTGAGCTTGAGCTAAATCAGTTGCTAAGTTACGGCTCTGTTATGGAATTGGAAAGAAAGATGAATTTTGAATTTTAAGACACGCTGCATCTTATTTATAAGTGTCACTTTATTCTCTATAATTTTCATCAAATGAAATTTAAAAAATAATTTTAAAAAAGTTACGCATATAACATGTGGTGAAAGCTATACTCTATTCACTCGCATCATAACATGCACCGAACCAAATGTTCTTGCATGAGCATGAGTGTGTGGCAGTATGTGGACCATACAAACACGCGTACCCCCACGCGTACCACTCATGTTCATGTCACGGCATGCTGCTAAAACTGAGAGTCAGGAACCTCAGGAACAGAACAGGAAGATCGTAGAGATTTCCAATCCATTTGTGAAATGTTGCAGGAATTTCTGAAGCAGCAATTACAGTCAGGTTAAACAGGTCTGAGTGTCCTACCAGGAAACGCTTCCTGCTAAATCTACACAGCATCCGATGCATGATACTGATCCAACACCTGGGGGGAATAAACACAAGCAAATGTACTTAAATTCTATTTAGGAAGGCTTGCAGTTTACTCAGGTAAACCTGATCCCCATGAAAGGGGCGTTTCTGATAACTCAAAAATGTGACAACCCCAGATGATGTTGTTTTTTTTTTTTTTTGTTACACCCCCCCCCCATGAAAACAAGTCAACAACTTAAAAATAAATTCAAACAAATTATTCTACATTTTAGCTTTGTAAATTAATTAGTTAGTTAGCTAAGTAAATTAGCTAGACTGTAAAATTTAATAAGTTGATTTTTTTTTTTTTTTAGTTAGTTAGAGAAATAATTGGATACGTTTTGCAAATTAGCTTGATAGTTAGCTTTTTTCATTCCGAAAAGTTTTTTCTACCTTGGCTAAGCAGAAAGAGAAATTCTAGGATTGTCTGTGTTAGTGGAATGTTTCCATTATTTCATGACTGTTTAGCATGTCATTGAGAAAAAACCCTCAAATTTTTTTGTGAGACTGAAAGAAAATCTAAACAACCACCTGACATCATGTCTCCGCTCCTCCACCCAAGCGTACAACGCCAAGCCGATTCACACACACGTCTGAACTGTGATGCGGACTAGAGAGCAGCTAGCAGGACGGGTATAACGGGTATGACAAAAACAAAAACAATCTGTGGCATTACACCTGTCCAGGTATGCTGACATATGTCATACCACAGGGAGGGAGACAAGTCTGATCACCAGGTGTTAACTGTGTGTTGTTAACCAAGCTCAGATAACAACGTCAGGTTATCAGCTCCAACTGCTAGTGATAGTTGAGTCAGCTGTTCTGTCCCAAAAAGTGTTTCCCCACACAGAGTATACATGGCACCCAAGTATACTGACTGCTGCCCAAGTATATTTGCCGACCCCTTTTAAAAATCTGTCCAGGAGAACGATGCCGTCCATAATTAGTTAAATAGTAGTGGACACTTCCGTCTTGCCAGTACGTTTAATCTGCTAGCGCGAGAGCAGCATAAGAGGCAGCAAATGCAATAACTGATTTTAAAGAAATGCTTATATGAAGTCCTGCCAGTGTGTATTGACAGAAGAGACTTCAGACATCACATTGGTCATTTGGGTTTTCTGATACGTCCTGTAGAACCAAAGTTATCATTATTTTTAAAACATGTACATTATGCTGCTAAAATGTCCATGTTATTATTATTTGGTCACAGAAACAATGTAACATGGGTCCTTAAATAAATGTGATCTTGCCTATGTGACCCTTTTTTGTATTTTTTGCTTGGGCATGTGTGTATAGTTGGTTAATATGAAATAGAATTCAATAGATCATATTGCCTAGGGTGTGTTAAAAAAATAAAATAAAAAATAAAAACCCCTACTACATATTACACAATCCTGACCCCTTTTTATACATACTGTTTATATGAAATGCCCTGGATTTTAAGGGCTACGTGCTTTGAAACAGCACCAGGTTTGTACATTAGAGTGTGTTTAGTTCTTAATTTTTTTACTTAATGTGTTTATTGTTAGTTGTATTTTACGCTGCAAAATTTGGTTCAAATGGCTTTACTCTGACGCAAACTAGTTTTGAACAGCTTCCTGACGTATGTGCAATATAGCGGGAGTTCAGTTTAATTCCATTTGTTTGTTCATTCATATGCCGAAATTCCACTTCTTAAGGCGAAAATAGAGGTTCCGCTGTATTCTTAGTAAAGTAGACAGATAGATAGAGTACTTTATTAATCCCAAAGGAAAATTGTATCGTTATAGCAACCAGTTCACATATTATACAAGTAAACAAGCAGGAATTGCAGTGAGGAATAGGTCAAATTAATATATATATATATATATACTTTTTACGATTTAAGGTGCATTAATGAGGTAAAAATGGTGTCAAATAATATGAACCTACTGTTTAAGTACATGTGCATGGTGATTGTATATACAGGCTTTAACTACATTAGTACATAAGGTGCACTGGCAAGTTGAAATAGTAACAGAAATAATGAACCAGTAAGTATACAATCAGCCAATTTAATAAAAAAAGAGGATGAAATGACTGAAGGATGTGATCATAGTGTAATGAAGACAAAATGTATATTTATTGTGATGTCAGAGAAGATCCCTCTCCAGACACAGAGCACAGAGTTATTGTAAAGTCTAACTGTAGTGGGCAGAAAAGACTAAGCATTAACTATGAAATCTACTTAACTGGAAATATCGCGAGGTTTGTACCAAAAGTATCGTAAAACTCAAAGTATCGCGATATGATATATCAATATCCAAACCGCGCGCTCATTGCGATCATATTTTGTGTATGACATGACAGAACGAATGCAGTCAGACTGGTTTGGATAGTGTGTGTGTGTGTGTGTGTGAGTGAGTGAGACAATGATTTTTCCCCTCAGCGAATGTTAGTTAACTTTAAACCAAACTCACCTTATAAACTTTGCCGAAAGCTCCATCGCCCAGCTCCCCCACAAGGTCCCACACATCCCCCGGGTTCACGTTCCGATGGACGTGCTGGTACTGCTTCACTTTCTTCTTATCAGTCGGAAGACGAAAGATTTTACCGAATAAAGACATGACTGAATTTTTACAGTTTACGCGTTTACAGACGGAGAGCTCCCGCGTGAGGAGAACTGTGTGATGGATTAATCTTCCTCACAAAAATACAAATAAAAAATAAAACTACAAAACTCGCGTGATATTCCTCTATGTGACAGCAAACCTCATCGTCGTCAACGGAGTCTTAAAATAAGAAGTGAAACATGTCGTCAGAAAAACGGAGATAAATCTCGAGTGGACTGAAACAAACCGCTGAGGGAGATGAAGCTAAAATGCTAATCACACCATCATGAGGGGCACGCGACACACCGCTCGCGCCCACCTGTAGGGAGTGAAGCGCGTGCTCGAGGACTCTGAACAACTCCGCGACACGACACGCCCACTCTTTCCAAACCACGCCCTCTTATATTTATTTATTTATTTATTTAAATAAAGCTTCATGGCGTTTGCAGTTTTAGTAAAAAATAAATTGAAATGCACAACGTTTAATTTTATATTAACAAAATCGCTTCAATAATAATAATAATAATAATAATACATTATCCTAGAATCGTACATGATTGTATGAGAATTACTTTTCTCAAAGTTCTAAAGTCACTTTATTCAGAAAAATAATTCAGTATGTTTTACTCCTCTGGATATTTATGGAAGGTTTCAGATTCAGAACATATTCCCATTTCTGGTTATTTGAAACTGATCTATTTGAAAATGTGAAAATGTCTTAATTATTTAATCAAAGCTAATTAATTACTATTTAAAGTTGTATTTAAACAAAAGAAAGAAGAAGAAAAACATATAGGAAACTTTATAAAGTTTTATCGCCCTCTTGTGGTCATTAGACGTAAGCAACGTTATTTTTATTTTTTTATTTCTCACAGTCACATTATTAATGCTTTAAATAAATTAAATTAGCACTGTGGCCTTGAACCTTCAGGGTCGAGAGTTCGATTCCCACCCCGTTGTGTGTGTGTGTGTGTGTGTGTGTGTGTGTGTGTGTGTGTGTGCTTGGTGGGTTTCCTCAGAGT
Organism: Clarias platycephalus; assembly: GCA_030068275.1. Classification (NCBI taxonomy): domain Eukaryota; kingdom Metazoa; phylum Chordata; class Actinopteri; order Siluriformes; family Clariidae; genus Clarias; species Clarias platycephalus. Next base: position 26,442,853 of record JAQQZT010000011.1, on the reverse strand, counting down.
ACTCCAGTTTCCTCCCACAGTCCAGAGACATGCAGATTAAACTAACTAGTGTTCCCAAATTGGCCGTATTGTGTGTGAATAAGCATGTCAGTGTGTGTGTGTGTGTGTGTGTGTGTGTCCGGAGTGTACCCTGCCTCGTGCCCTACAGTAAGTCTCCTATGATAGACTCCTGGCCTCCGCGGCCCTGAATACAGGATAAAGCGTTATAGATGATGAGTGAGTGAGGATAGATTTACGGTTGGTTTGAAATAAAATGCAAGAAAATAAGTAAACATAAACATGCAAATTTGTCGTGCTTTCCACTCTTATTCCTTTACTGTTTTACCAGAAGTGGTTTTTCGGTAATCTATAGGACGTGCAGCTTCATATCGTGAAAAACATTCATGGATTTGGTCATGAAAGAGTGACTTACTGCCCATGTCATAGCTACGTACATCTCATCAGGAAGTGATCACATCTCATATCATCACTAGGACTTTAGGCCTGTCTGGATGTAAAGGATTTCTGAGCTTTACACATTCCTCACGTCTCACGTTCACACCTCATGACGTCACTGCATTCTCTGTGCAGAGCAGCTCGATTTCCAACAGAAACCTGACAAATCACCTCCAAGATCCAAAACTAACAGATGGTGTCTTCTAAGATGATATCATCTCTAAACCAGCATGACTAACACTGGTTGGAATGTAGCATTAAAGAAAATGAAGGTGTGTGTGTGTGTGTGTGTGTGTGTGTGTGTGTGTGTGTGTGTGTGTGTGTGTGTGTGTGTGTGTGTGTGTGTAAGATTTTCTCGTGTGAATAATACATGAAGGTGAAGTTCACTCTTATATATCTCTGTAATCTGCACCTTTGGACGTGAGAACAGTGGATGATCATGAACATAAAAACAAAACCACCTGCTCTGAATGTGAATATTCACATGTAGAGGCTCGATGACTTTTTTTGTTCACTTCTTGAACACTCCACAATCTACTCCACTTCCTACACATCACAATCACATTCTCATTCCTCTTCCATTATCATGATCACCACCTGCCTCCTTTCCACAGAATCTCACAAGACCTCTTCACCTTGCACCTGGACAGAGGTCCAACTCATCACGGGGCACAAACACATACACACACGCTCACACACGCCATCATACACTTCCATCATTTGAAAACAACATCAGTCTTCACTGCATACCTTTGTATTGTGGGAGGAAAGAAGAGAAAAGTTCTCATACCACTTGCATGAGGTCACAGATACCCGTGATTGATGACACTGTGATTGATGTGAGGATGAGTTCGGCTTATCTGCATTCTAGGCTTCACCCAGGAGATAAACTTGTGATCTCCAAATAATAAGACAAACATGTTTCTTTTTCTTTCTTTCTGAAACCAGTCAGACACAGTCAGTAGTCTGCGTGTAGTGGTGACCGCTCTGGGTTACTGGTCAGAAGGATGGGGTAGTACAACCAGACTGCTCCTGTTGAACCCTGCTCCAGGAGCACTGTGTCATGCCTGGTCCTTCCTCTCTGTCCCAACCTCTCTAACAAGCTGAGATATCCAAATGACAAAAGGACACTGACTGATGGCAGGGCTGTGGACAATACTGCTTGGAAATCAGACTGGTTTGGATTTTGAAGGAAGTTCTGGGTGAGTTCCCTCTGATTTCCAAGCAGTATCGTCCGCAGACCTGCCATCAGTCCCCGTCCTCCACGACTTCTCAGCAGCATGAAATCTGTGACACGGCACGGCGGATCAGCGTCTTATCACATCAGGTGACACGGAGGAGATCCTTATCTGCTCCATGTGGAGTCTCCACTGTTGTCTCACAAGATTTAATTTAATGAGAGATCCTCTTCTGTTCTCTGTCTATTCTCCGTCTCTGGTAAGGTCTTACCTCACCATGCGGATGACGTGCAGCTCGTCCTCTCCTTCCCGTTCCTCAGTCTCTCATGTTTTTCTTTGGATCTCAGCATGTTTAACAGATATCTCATCATGGATGTTAGATCATCAGGTAAGCTGAGCTGTACTGTATCTCCATGTCAGCATGACGTCCAGGTCATTCCACATCCTGCAGGTTTCCTCCACAACACAGCTACGCAGCGTGTTTTGTATCTCAGGTTTGACTACCCCATCGCACTACACTCCTCTGCTCCCTCCATGGACCCACTCATCCATCTGATTAGGCTAAAAATGGACCGGTACCCATTTATCACACCTCACACTGCACCGCGCTCCCTTCAGTTCAGCTCACACCTCTCTCGAGAAACAACAAAGACATGCAGCAAGACTCTCCTCTGTCCCAGACCCAAACTTACCCGACTCTAAACCATAAACCAAGCTCTTCACCAAGCACCTGGATTAGAACATTATTCCAGTATTATTTAAATGAGACACACCCAAACCCCCCTCCTTCCCCCACAGCAGGGGTTTAGACTGATGTTAGTCTGATAACAAGTTTATTGTCTTTATTAATCAGGTGATGTTTTTCATACTTTTCTGTAAAGTTCAGCATCTCCAGCATGTTTGAGATGAATCAGTGTGTGTGTGTGTGTGTGTGTGTGTTTCTGTAGTAGCCACTAGATGTCGCTGCTGTCTCAAACAGATCTGTAGACCTGCAGGCTTTGGACCTAAAACCTGTAATTTAAGCACAAAGAACTCTTTTAGGTTCAGATTTAGAGGAAAATGTAGAATATTGTATAATAATAATAATAATAATAATAATAATAATAATAATAATAATGAAAACTGTACTTGGAAAGAAGAGAAACTAACCAAGGTTTATGTGTCCAAAAACAAAAGTTCAAGTTATGAGATGTTTTTGTTAAATATTGACATTCATGTTAATTCTTTTTATTATTCTATGTGTATTTATAATATACACATTATTATTATTATTATTATTATTATTATTATTATTATTATTATTATTATAAAATCAGAACTAATAATGTCTATTAAAGGTTTTTTATTTTATTTTATTATTATTATTTTTTTTTAGATATGTGAGTATTTCTAACTTCTTACAAGAGTTTCACTTTGAATAGAGAAAACCAGAACCTTTATGAGCTTCCCTCAGAATAAAAACTAAAGAATGCTTAAGGGTCCTTTTTATGATTACGTAACAGAAGAAATTTAATTTAAGCAGAGAAAACTGAGGAAAAAGTACAGGAAAGCCAGTACAAAACTAAACTGCAGAAAAACAAACAAACAAATAAGTCATTCATTAATCCACTCCTTAATTCATTCATTAGTTCATCCTCGGTTTTGCGTATGACTACAGAACCAGCAGGGGGCGCCATGATATCTGAAAACAATGTGCAGAAATAACACTCTCACTCACTCATTGTCTGACCCGCTTTATCCTGTGTACAGGGTGGGGGGCTGGAGCCCATCCCAGGGGGCGCCCATGATGAGGTGCCAATCTACTGCAGGGCACACGCGCATTACCGCCACTTTATGAACGTCAGTTAGACTAATCTGCATGTCTTTGGACTGTGGGAGGAAACCGGAGCACCCCGAGGAAACCCGTCAGCACGGGGAGAACAGGTGAACTCCACACACACACACACACACATACACACACACACACACACACACAGACCTGAGGTGGGAATCAAACCCGGACCCTGGAGGTGCGAGGCTACAGTGCTGACCACTACATCACCGTCCCGCAATAAATAAATAAAAACAATCACATTATTATTATTATGAGTCAGTGAATCGCAGGACGCCCTCGTGTGGTGTAGAATAGAAACTGCATTTGACTGCTGAGGTTTTCTGCGAAAGTTAAAGGGAGGAATTGAATCAAAGCAATGTTGAGAAATGACTGCTAATGAATCGGATTAAACAAACTCGCTCGTTTCCACTTGATGTAAATGGAATGGAAAAAACATAGTGGCTAAATACTGTATCTACAGTAGCCAGTATCCCTGTGTTAAGCCAACACATCTTAAGTTGTTAACTTATTACTATTACCTGTGACAAATGTAACTTGTAATTATTTATTTTTTCTAATAATTTTTATTCTCATTTTAATTCATTTAATTGATGTGGTTCACTCTTTTTTGTGAGATGTAAGTGTTAGTGTGTTAGTGTTGTTCCGTTGGTTTTATTTTATTAATTAAACATTTTTTGGACCCAAAAGGTTAAAGGCCACGAATCTGGCTGTAGGAACGCTGGATGGATCATCATCATCATCATCATCATCTCAGAGGACCGGAAGCTTGTTAACGCTCCAGAAGACGCCCATGATGGGGAGAAATGAGAGAGACTCAGTCCTGTACATCGACACAGAGTGACCACTACACACAAGAAGACACCTATTTAACTATTTTCCCCTCATTCAGTAAAAAGAGCATCAACATGTTTAGAAAACAGACATCGGTCGATCTCAGAGTCTCTCTCTCTCTCTCTCTCTCTCTCTCTCTCTCTCTCTCTCACACACACACACAGATAGAAATATGATTTGTACCTTCAAAATTTAAAATTACTACATATTTTGTTGAATGTTTTCGTGATGACAGTGGTAACCGGACGTGACGTCACCTACAGACATGTTTTTGGGAGTCAGAAGGAAACCTGAGGACCCAGAGGAAACCGAGACAGGCTTGTGGAGAGGAAGCACAGAGACTAAACTCTAGAGGTTTCCTCTAGGATTACAGACAATAGGAAATTGTTCCCCAGGTGTAGATAAGTGTGTGAACGTGTGTTTGTGTGTGTGTGTGTGTGTGTGTGTTTATGTTCTGGGGTTCCCACCTCACACTCAGTGCTCATGGGATAGACTGCAGATCCCCCTGAGTCGGATACACACCACGGCATCGTCTCTTACACACACACACATGGCAGAGACGATACACTCTGACAGTACATGAAGCCTCCAGCGAAAAAAACACTGTAAATGTGCAGAATCCATTTATTCAACAAAATTACTATGGCTGGTAAACTGTACATATTCCCTACAGCCTGCTTCAGCCTGTGAGGGTAAAAACAAAAGCAGCGTCAGGAGCAATCTGGATAAAGTAAGCTGTTTGCAAATGCAGGTTAAGCTGGAAAAGAGCTGCGTGAGCACGACACATCTCATCTGATTGAGTAAGCCGCCGTTGCCAAGTCGCTAATGGCAATCTGGCTGGAGGATGAGGACCAGCCAGCTCGTTCTGCGTCTGAATGATGGTCCCGTCCACGTGAGATGGATGAATTCTCAGAGCAGAGGCGTTCTAGCGTAGTTACTGTATAGCATAAGCAGGTTTCCTCGCAGGCAGTTTCCATAACCTTCAATCCGTACAGTTTGTAAAATGCACACATACAGTACAAGTGTGTGTCGTGTGAGAGCAGTGTACAGGTCATGCTGTTGTGAGTGAACAGACGTGACGTTGCTCTTCTTTACGCTCCTCACATTTTGGGTCGTCAGAGCAGACTTTTATCCGGACTACACGGGTCAGCCTTCCCTCCCCATGTGCATCAGTGAGGCAGTCGCCAGTTCACTGGTTCTGCTTCCTTGGATCACTTTCGGTGTGTCCTGACCCCTGCAGCTGGGGAACATCCCACAAGAGCTGCAGTTTTGGAGACGCTCTGCCCCAGTCGTCTGGACATCACAATCTGGACCCTGTCAAAGTTACTCAAATACTTATGCTTGCTCTATTTTTTTTACAGTACAGTTATTAAAGAGCAGTCACTACACTTGGTCACAAAAGTAAAAAAAAAATGCTTTACGTGCACACACACACACACACACATGGTCAGAGTGTTATAGTAAACAGCACAAGTGCAAGGATGAGTGACGCACACGCACTGAGACAGAGCATGGGAGACAATCCCACAGCGTGAGGGAAAGAAGAACTATTAGTTCAACTGTGATCATGTGACACTCGGCAGACAAAGCGCATGCAGACCACAGACAGCACTGTTCATATATCAAGATCTCGCTCATTTATCAAGTTAAAATTTATTAACATTTTTGCTCGTAGTGCGAATAATTCGGTCTGTGAATCAAAGGTTCCACTTTACTGTGACCAGACCAGATTGTGAAGGGTCAGAGTAACTCCAAAACTGCAGCTCTTGTGGGATGTTCCCCAGCTACAGGGGTCAGGACACACCGAAAGTGATCCAAAGAAGGAAAACTGGTGAAGACAGGGTCATGAGGGGGTCAAGGCTCACTGATCCACATGGGGAGTGAAGGCCGCTGTAGTCCGATACAATAGAAGTGCTGGTGTAGATCAAATGGCTGAAAAGGTTAATGTTGGTTATGAAACAAAGGGGGC
>JAQQZT010000011.1:26272874-26284904 GCA_030068275.1 Clarias platycephalus | reverse complement strand
CTCCACATCATTGCATTCAGTTTTTATTCACAATTTGTTTAGTGTCCCAACTTTTTTGGAATCCGGTTTGTATATTGAAATGAGATAGTAGCATGAGATAATGTGGTCGAATGTTTTTTTTTAAAGAGATAAAATATGTATGAGATAAGTATGAGATAAGTATGAGATAATATTATGCTATGATAATTTGATGTAATATGATGTGAAATCTGAAATATCTTACAATAAACCACAGCAGACGGTATGAGATAATATAAACGAAATGGTGTCGGTGAAACAGTATATAAATATGAGATATTATATTGATGAGTTTGATGATGGATGGAGTACTGGGTGAGATGAACATGAGATCGCGTTCCAGGTAAAGATCAAAGGAATATGAGACAACAGTATGAGATAGTACATGAATAGGAATTATGATAGTGAGTTTAATTGTCCTGCTGATGGATATAGACAGAAGTATGAGAGATATGGCACGAGATCATATTAAAATATGATAGTTTGAGATAACCTGATGTGAAATCTGAAATATTTTACAGCAAATCACAGCAGACGCTATACGATAACACATAAACGAGTGTGATGAGTTTGATGATGGATGGATTAGCTCGTGTTAAGCTGTACTGGAGTAAACACTTAAAGTCGTTACCTCTGGAGGACGTTCTTGCAACAAAACTGGCCTCGAATAAAGCAAAAACAAATACGCACCATTTTCCTTTACATAAAATGCAGCAATGTAACTGAACATCCAGCACTCCTTCTAACCCGTGGCCTCTCAGAGAGAGAGAGAGAGAGATTTGTTTCCTGAGTTAGTGGACATTACTGGTAATCAGACCATCTCTGCAGGGGATCGGATTCCTCTGTCTTTGTTTCTCGGCTTCTCTTTCAGCAGGTTTTTGAAGAAGAGATCAGGCCTGTTGTGTTTTTAAAGATAAAAAGCCCCCCTGCTGCGTGATATCTGTCAGTTCCGGGTCATATCTCTAAAAGCTCGCGGTGAAGTGATCTCGGCGTGAATGAGTCGTTATCTCGGCTCAGCGTCCACTGTCGCACTAATTATAACATAAACACACGGCCTGAGCTCGCACTCTCAGCTCACTGCTGGGATTTGGTGAATTTAGCGAATTATCACTGATCTCTCTGGGAATCTCTCTGCAAGCTAAGGATGTGGTGTTAATTATGATAGCGCTTGATGTATTTTTGAAAAACAGAACAAAACCGTTTGCATTTGTTTGTGCTGATTCTTATCATAAAATGAGATATGATATGTAGTTACTAGTGTAAATAAGGGTGATGTCATAGCATGTGATACAGTATGTCTAAATAAATGTAACAGACATTCAATTATGTGACTCTGTGTTCAGTTCATGAATTATAAATTATAGTCGGAGCGGTCGGGTCGTTCTCATAATACGGAACTGTGACAACGATGAATCACATTCTGATATTACGTCCATATCTTTCAGTTCAACATATCTTCTGCACAAATCTTCTACATTCTACATTCTTGAATCTTTTCCACTTTTTTTTCCGTGAGTGATTTTTGTTGACCCGTGGGAGATCCCCGCCGTGCCTGGCTCTGACACCACGCTGATGTAAAGACGGATTAAAGGGAGGGATTTTCCTCGGAAGCGGCACCTGAATGCCTGTTCCCCAACTCTCTCTAAATACCTCGTGACTTCTGGGAACTGAGCCGCGAGGGGATAATGTGATACTGTAACTGTAAATAATCCTCAAAGAATGGTGGCGTATGACTCACAGTGTTGATTACTTTTTTTTTACTTTAGTACTTTTCCAGCTCATTCCTGGAGAAGAGTTTTATTCCTCTTATCCCGCAGCTTTCTACGATGACTGTTACAAAGCACCGACACTGGAGACTCCTTTCATGAAAAAAGGTAGAAACGTAAAAAAAATCTAGAGCTGGGCAATTAATTTAATTTAACGTTTGTTTCAGATTAGAATCGGTTTAGAATCGATGTACACTAATGTAAACTAGTGGTTAGCACTGTCGACCTCCAGGGTCAGGGTTCAATTACCTCCTCGGGGCCTGTGTGCGTGGAGTTAGCATGTTCTCCCCATGCTTGATGGCTTTCTCCAAGAGGAAGATTAGCAGATTAGGCTAATGAAAAATGAAGAAAGTGTGTGTGTGTGTGTGTGTGTGAGTATGAATGTTGATCGGAGGTCCTACCACAGTCCTTAAATGGAAATAAATACAATAATAATTACCATTGGACTATAGAGGTTTCTAGATGGATGAAGATAGATACACAATAAAACATACCACAACTTTTGCAGAAAACACAAACTATTTCAAAATACTTTTTTTCCCGCCTTTGTAGCTTCATCTTATTCTTTCAGAGTTTTTGAGTAATTGGTGCATTACCGCCACCTCCTGGTCTGGAGCACGGAGGAAGAGATTGGTACGAGATGTTACACATCATTACAGTGTTTATTAGATATTTTAGTAATTCTTAAAATTTCAAAACCTGTAAGAAATACAGCTGCTTGAGACAAATCAGTTAACAAATCAACAAGTAAACATTAGCGCTTCTGAATTGAATCGAATCGAAAATCACACTCGCAGTTACCCGATCGAATGGAAAGCTCTAAACGCCTCCAATACAGAAACCGTCGTCGTATCCATTATTATTCACAGGTTGTTTCTTTTTTGCACACTTCGCACACAGAACATGCCGAAGAAAGGAACGTTATGAGATATCTCCTTTATGTTTTTTTTTCTGAAGCTGAGTAATGCTGCTTCTATTTACAGTAAAGCAGGACAGTGACTCACTTAATGATATCACTACTCATTTGATTAGCATAGACGCTAAGCAATGCCAGCGACGCTAGCCGTCGGCAGGATAAAAGCAGTCCAGTTAATTAGATCTGCCTCATTTCTAGACTATGTGTGTGTGTTTGTGTGTGTGGGAGAAAACTTCTCACTGCTTATCCTTGAGAAGAGGAGGACTGCAGACACGAAGCGAGACAATGAGACGGCATCACAATACAGGATTCCTTTAGTTAGTGCACCGATTAGTGAATGCTGTGTGTATGAAGGTGTGTGTGTGTGGGTGTGTGTTTGTGACTTGAAAATCCAGCATTGAGATCAGAATGAGCTGTCCCATCGAATCACGTCCCATCATGCACTGCTGAACAGAAGAGGCGGAGGTTGTGGACGAAAGCGAGACACAACAACAACAACATGATGCCTAACATACAATCTGTCCTTTAGGGATGTCCTGGAGGTGACTCAGCAGAGGCTGGGTTCTAAACATGAGTCAGACTGATGTGAGTCAGCAAATATGATATGATGACGCGGCGGGTTTATCTCTCCTTCCTCAGCTGATAACGTCTCTCTGATCATTCATCGCTGCGTCTTTTCACATAATGAAAGTGTAGAAAGTATTAGAACACAACCGGTTCTGAGTGAAGGAGTCTAGAACCCTCTGATTAAGTAGAACCTTCTGAAAAATGCATTAAAGAACCTGCTGTGCTTTTAGACACCGAGCCAAATGCATGTAGGATCTCATTCAAACCAGAGGCCACGCCCATTTACGCAGTTCTTTTATAATTTTCAGACTTGACTACACACACTACACACACGCGCACGCACGGATGCATGCATGCACATTAACGACTACGTTCTCCTACAGTTACACACACACATAATCACTTAAACATGTACACACACTCTTACACGCGCACATTTGTACACACATGTTCACACAGACTTTTACATGAATGCACACACACGAGTGGATTTTTTAGTGAAACATAGCCAACATGTTTCCTGCATGTTGTTATTCATAGCATGTATATTTGAGAGTTGCTTTTGTAATTAGTGCGAGTATCGTGCACACACACACACACACACACACACTGTCTTTCCCGCTAGCTGTGTGTCCCTCCCCCTGCTGCATTCCTCAGCTCTATGATTGTGTTTTCAGTCGTGGCTCTTACCGGCAGTGGCTCGGCCCACACATAACACACAACAGATGTGCAAAGTAGAGCAGCCAAAACTTCTAGAGTGTGTGTGTTTGTGTGAGAGAGAGAGAGAGAGAGAGAGCACTTTATTTTACACTGCTCGAACAGTACTGCGCCAACTACAAAGCTGTTTTGTTCATTTTGTAAAGCTTTGTGTTTGCGTTCTCCGTCACCTCGCGCTGAACTCGGCGCTCTCCAGAACGGAGCCATCAGAGACTTCTAGCTTCAAAAACTATAAAAGATGAGTCAGCGTACTGTATCCTGTTCACAGACGCTCTAGATTTCCACCGAAGCAAATGGACTTCTATATGTAAAAAAAAAATGTCATTGAACGTGTGAGTTATTTTACACACAGGACACAGTGTGAACCTCATGCATTATCATGCACACATCTAAAAGAAAAAAGACTCGAGGAGAACTCCTGACTCTCCTGAAGCTGCGGGCAGTGCAGAGCTCGTAATGTACCTTAAACCTCCTGAATGAGGAGCTTTAGTTATCTGTAACGCACAATATTTAACTAAATGTTGGGATTTCTGATATCTAGAACTTTCTGATCAGGAGACCAAGAGCACTGTGTGTGTGTGTGTGTGTGTGGGTGTGGGTGTGTGGGTGTTTGTGTGTGGGTGTGTGAAGAACCCGAGGTAAAATCACACAGACTTGCTGAAGGACACATTGGGACTTCCTGTCATTTCTAAACATGAACAGAACTTCACCATGTATGTGAACGCTGGGACATTATGTAGGCGGCCATCTTGGATAACCCGAGTCACTTGTTTACTCAGCGTGCAGTTTGGTATCAATCCAGACTTTAAGCTCCGCCCCTTAAATGTTAAAACGTGGAAAAGTCAGAAAGCTGTGTGTGATAAAAATAATAATAATAATAATAATAATAATAATACAGTTCCATTTCAACTTATAAATGGTATTTCTTTATTTAAAAATAATTATTATTATTTCTAACAATTCCACTTGATGCAAGTGTCTGCAAATTAGGGCATGTTTTTTCGATCTAGCGTGAGGTAAAAATCCATTACTTAATTGCTATAGTAGCCTCTTAGCTCTAATGGAAAATTAAACAAGTACATTAACCAGATAATTTATTTTTGTTTTGTTGCCGAACTATTCCTGCATGGACATTTTTAAAGTGCATACTAAAGAAACCACTTCATCCAGATCAATGATTTAATTATATACATTATATACTACATAAGTGGTTTTTTGTCAGCTCTTTGCAGCCCATCTGTGAGAATGAGAATGTGCCAAAATACGAATGAAAATGAATCTGTGAATCGGTTCACATGATTCACCTATTAAACGAGTCCTTCATTAATCACTCATCATTACAGTAGTTAAAAGCTAAATCTTTGGATAGTTCAAGACAATGATTTTTGGGAAGGACTTGAAAAATCAGCTTTAAGAGAGTCAGAATGACGTCCTGACGAGAGAGACCTACTGCTGTATTAAAACCTACTGTATTCAACAACAAAGTTATTTCACCATTAAACAACCAAGAAGAAAAAGTAGACTGAGATTAACATCAAATCTTTTTTTTTTATTATTAAGAATGGCTTTTTATTGCTTTTAAATACAGATAAAAATCTGTAAAAACAAGTGCAAGATGAAATGAATATTGAAATGAATGAAAATGTGAAAAGTGAATCACATGCTTTAGTTGTTGGCTTTGCTTCATTTACACTTCAGTCTAACACTTATATTAAATGTATATTTGATAAATGAACCGTGCAAAATAACAGGATTTAAGTGTATGTAAATGAAATCTAGATAGGGAACTGTACATAAACACAAATATTAATATTATATATGTACTTACATTTTTTTTTGTTATTTAATAATAATAATAATAATATGTAAATATACTGTTGGATTTTAAGGTAGTTTTCAACAGACAAATGATACATTTCTAATAGTTTCTATTTTCTTTGGAAAGAAAAAGCTTCCCAACACTGATTGATTCACTGAATCGAAGAATCGGATCATTTTAGTTCACTCTAATTTAAGAAAGAAATCGTTTCTATAGATAACAGAAAAGCACCAAGTGCATCAAACTCTTTCAGCTTTTATGAGGATGTAAAGGAAGTAGACAGTCTTAAAGATGACACTATATTTGTTTTATTTTTGTAATAAATGTGATTAAACGGGCTGTGAGGAGCCGAGTCCCGTCAGGCTCTGCGCTGTTAGCCAGTTAGCTTGGAGCTGGTTTTGTTCTCGAAGACGCTCACGCGCGCTAAATTCGCAGTGCTGACCAATCACGGCGCGGCACTGCGTAATCACGGCGCATGAGAGCTCGAGCGTCTCGCGCGCTGGACGCGGATCAATCGAGCCCTGTCGCGAGCGCGCTGAGCGCAGCATCAATAACACCAAGGGAGGAGACTTTCACGTGCAGTGCAAACTGACCAATCGCAGTGTGTGAGATAAAGCGAGGGGGTGTGGCTACCGGCTCGGAGGGGGTGGACTGTGGGGGAGAGGGCGTGGCCTGGGAGAGGCTTTTTTTTTTTTCTCTGTACATCAGTGTGTGTGTGAGCGCGAGCGGAGACCGGAGCGCGAGCCCCGTGAGCAGCAGCGCGTGACCGCTCCGTCTTTATCTCCGCTCTCGGTGTGTGAGACAGAAACACGCGGAGTGTGTGTGAGTGTGTGTGTGGACCCCGATGCTCGGCGTGACGGGAGCTCCGGTTCGCCCACTTCTTCTTCTCGTTCTCCGGCTCCTTCCTCCACCCCGATGACGTCATGTTCGATGCCAGCGCGTGGAGGGTCCGCAGCATCTGGGACGGTGTGAAGCTCGAGGTGGTGGAACATGAGGGTCCAGTGGTGCTGCACAGCTTCACACATCTGGACCCCGAGCTCTCCCTGCTCGAGGTATTAATATTAATAACAACAACGACAACAACAACAATAATAATAATATTAATAGTAATGGAGGGCTTGAAATGCATTAAAATAAAATGAAAAACAAAACAAAACATGACACTAGGGATGATAATAATTATAATAACAGTAGTGCAATATTTTTTATTTGATTAGATATTTATATGTTTGTTTATATATAAAATGTTATTTATTTTTATTTATTTATATAACATTTATAAAATATAGCTTTATATATAATATACAGTATTTTTTTTACATAATCATTTATAAAATTATTTCGGTAATGAATAAATTAAGCTTTGTTTATATTTGTTTTATAATTATCCTAATAGAGTATAAACCTAAAAAAATAATAATAATAGTAATAATAATAGTAATAATAATAATAATGGAGTGCTTGAAATGCATTATTATATAATAAGAAACAGTTCAGACGTGACACTTGGAGGAATAGCACAATAGTAGTGCAATAATTTGTTTATTTGTTAATATAGTTATAATTTTTTTGTTTATATGTAATTACATAAATGTATTAGTACATTTTCTGTTTTTTTTAAATAAATTAATACAATTTTATGTATGTAATTTATTAAATATATTTATATATAAAAGGTATATATTAAAATAAGAATAGACAATTATTTAAGTAATTAATACAAGTTTATATTTCAATAAACATTTTATTTATTATTTATAGAATTTAAATATTTATAGAATTTTAATATTTTATATAAATAAGTGTTTTGTATATTTTAAAAATAATTTATATTATTTATAAAAATTTGTTTATATATAAAATGTATTTTTTAAAATAATAATTTGTTTAATTGTATATTAATTGATAAAATAACTTTTATTTATTTTTGTAATTATCCTAATGGGGTGTAAACCTATAATAATAAATTAGAGAAAAAAAGAGTCATCAGATGCTAAAAAATAAAATGAAATCAATATTTTAAATGTTTTATTAAAAGGAAAAGTTATCATTTTATTGAATAATTGATCAAAATGTAATAACATGTCTTGTCATACACTAATTATAGCTTAGTATCGTTGAATAGTTTATAATCAGTAATCATGTGTAAATAAATCCCTTGCTTTTACGCTGATCGTTTTCTCATAAATACTGTAAATTTATTTGATATGAATAATGTTACAGTATATTAATAATATATAAGAGAGAATATTAATAATATATAAGACATTAACATCCTGTTCAGAAGAATCTGGCATTATTATTATTTTTGTTGTTTTTGTTGTTATTATTCACATATCAATGTGATTATACTATGTGACATTTGGATTATATTGCCACACACACACACACACACACACACACACACACACACACACACACACACACACACACAGTATATTCAGTGTGCAGCTGCTGTATAAAGGACAGTTTTATTTTTTACTTATTTATTTGTGTGTGTGTGTGTGTGTGTGTGTGTGTGTGCCATCAGTATTGGTGTCGTATGATGCCTATACCAGCTCATGTCTATTTTAAAGTAATGTCTGGATGCAGTGTTTATATTTAGGGAGTATCGATATGCATTGGGGCGTGAGTGTGTGTGTGTGTGTGTGTGTGTGTGTGTGTGTGTGTTGAATGGAGACGGGATGAGTAATCAGAACTTGCTCAGTCTAAGTGCTTCCTGAGTGACTCTCGAGAGACTGCACACACACACACACACACACACACACACACACACACACACACACACACACCACTGCTGTTCAGTAGGACCTGACTCCCTGATTCTGTGTGTGTGTAATTTTTCCTCTTCAACATGCACAGGAAGATTACAGCTTTCCCCAGTTCTTTCTTTAGGACACGTTGTCTCTCTCTATGTCTCTCTCTCTCTTCATGTCTCTCTCCCTTTCATTCTTAGCTATACTCTTTGTGACTGTGACACAGAGGGCTGCGGTCGTTTTTGGGTCATGCTGAGGGTGTGTACGCACTGAAAAGGATTTAATGATATTAACACACACACACACACACACACTCGCACATCATTTGTGTATTTATGTAACCACTGAACAGCATGATTTTCGGATTGTGAAACTTCCTAGGCACTTCCTAGAATGTATAAAGGTATAAACCCCGCCCCCATTGTGGGCGTGTCCTGCTCTATAGTTGCAGCTGGTTAGCGGTAAACATGGCTCGTGTTTTTGCAGCGTGTCTGCGTTTGTTGTAAGAGAGATAGCGGTGCGGAAGCGTTCCTGTATCTGAGGATGACACACTCCTCCTCCTCCTCCTCCTCCCCCTCACATCGTCCTGTTCTTCATCTCTGCAGCGTCCTCTGGTTTCTGATCTCCTCAGCCCTTATCTCTTTATTAATCCTCTGATGTATATCGTGTATCTCTCCGGAAGTCCTGGGATGTAACCCCCACCTGGTCAGACACCGAGCCTAAGTTTGGGTCATGATTGATATGATTCAGCAACTCAAACACGAAACCAGAGCGGAATGAATCTCAAAGTAAAATTTGCCGAAGAAATCGTTCATTGAATCAGTGAGGATTAAACTTCTGTTGTTAGCAGAAGGATTCGCTGACTCAGTGAATGTGAGAGAGGAGTGAGTCTCAGTTGTGATTCATTGAATCACAGACAGATTTTGAACACACGATTGACACTAATTGATTCAACTCATTCACTGAATCAGATGAGGACTGAATCTCAGTGACTCAGACACTGATTCACTGAAGGAAAGAGCGAGAGGGTTGAATCTTGACTCTATCTTGCTTGAATTGATTCTCTTTGACGGAAAAATAACAAATCTCATGCCAGAAACGATTCACTGAATCCGACATTGAAACACACCACCTCTGGCTACTGACTCAACTTTGAATTGATTCAATAACTCGTGTATCGTATGAGGGAGAAACGAAGCTTGGTCAGAATAAAAATTATTCACTGACTCAAACATTGCAGCAGTGTGAATCCTGGTCTTCACTCATGTGACTCACTGACTCCGAGACTGAATCAGAAAGGAATGAATCTGAGTTGTGACATAAAAGATCAAATGCTGATTCACTAAACGCGAGAGAACGGAATCTCTGCCTTGACTCGCTCTTCTTCAACTGATTCGATTCTATTTGAAAAGAACGAATCTCAGTCGTGCCTGAAATGATTCACTGATTGATTGAATGGAATTAGGAAACATTAAGCGACGCCACATGCATAAGATAAACTAGATAAATATTAGTGATGAAGAAATGTTGGTTGTCATGGTAACAGGACCTGGATAATGACGGTGAGAAAATGTGTGTAAAGATATGTTATTCGATCATAACAAAATATTTTACTGTTCAGTGCTATTTATTTCTGCCAAGTCGTCTCTCTCTCTCTCTCTGTCTCTCTCTCTCTGTCTCTCTCGCTCTTCTGTAATAGTGGCGGCGCTATAGAAAACGATCCCCTCTCTTCTCGGAAATATCTCTGGATGAAATCATGCGGCTCGTCTCTCACACAGAAAGAGAAAGACGACTGCAGGGGAATTAATAAAGGCCAGGCGGGTTGCCAGATTTCACAAAAAACTCCCCGGGTGACTCATTTATGTCATTTATCAGTGGACCTGAGCCATCCTCAAAATATTTGGGAGAATGTGTGTGTGTGTGGGTGTGTGGGTGTATGTGAGAGAGAGAGTGTGTGTGTGGGTGGGTGTATGTGAGAGAGAGAGTGTGTGGGTGTGTGTGTGTGTGTGTTTGAGTGGGCGGGAGAGAGAGCTACCTCACTGTTTGTATAGTTATACAGAACGGGCACGTTTGTTACGGGTTTATATTCGTCCTCTTGCTTTAATACGTTATTGTTTCCATAGCATAGTTCACGTTAACAGATCCGCGTGGAGAAATGTGTTCCTGTAACATCAGGAGGAGGAAGGAGTCTCCAGTGTCAGAGTATCCTTTATAACAGTCTCAGGTAGAGATGAAACACTAGGGGGCGCTGTTAGAGGACAACAATCACCTTCAGGGTCGGAGCAGAAGCCCTGTTTTCCTAATCCTCCTGCTCATAATCCTGTTAGGCTAATCTCACACACACAGCATCTACTCCTACCACACACACACACACACACACACACACACACACGTGCTAGCTCTTATTCATACACTTGATTCACACTTTTAGCTAGCATTTTGGTATAAATTATTCAGAAGTAAGTATACCCTTCGTTACCATGATGTCATTCTCCTGTCTGACCTCTCTAACTGATGTGACCTTCGACCCTTACGGGGCATCATCTTGCATCACCACGTGTCCAGACGGTGATTTATCGATCGTCGCGACATTAGCGAAGCTGATCATTGAGGCGGGTTTCGAGCCGGGCTTATTACCCATAATGCACCGCGAGCACATTTGTCTCGTTGTCATGGCGACCTGAGGAACACATTTTAATGTTCCCACACGGAACGTCAGGGAGGACTCTTTGATCAAGCTATCCGAAAAAAAAGGGTAGTGTCACAAAACAATCGTTTGTTAGCTAAACCTAGATGAAGGGCTAACTAGGTCAAATAATGACTAGCGTTAGAAATAAACTAACTTGTTAGAGTGTTGAATTATAATAGGAAGAGCTATAGCTGCTGTGCTAATGTGCTAAATGTGCTGGGGAGTATTATTGTAATTAGCGAGTTAGCTTAGCAGTAAAGAGTCTCAGTGAAATCTGCTGCTTTCTATCATTAGCTTGTTAGCTTATTAGCTTATAAAGCTAGCAACCTGTATTCTAGCTAGTTATTGAACGCTCTGCTGTTAGTAATGCATATTTAGGTACTCCAGATGGTGTGTGCGTGTGTGTGTGTGTGTGTTAGTGCTGAGTCATTCCCGCTCAGCCGTCTCTGTTTTTTTTTCCTCTCGGGTTTCTGATGGACGTTTTATCTGCTGCTCCTCGTCTCTCTGAGGCTCAGGCGAAGCCGAGCGATGATGATGAGGATGATGACGATGATGAGGATGATGAGGATGATGAGGATGTTTCTTTAGAGCTCAGAGATTAATTGATTGATTGCCATTTTAAGTTTTTTTTACAAAGAAAATAAATCTGGAAACTTAACACAAATAACATTTAAATGCACAGCTACTGTATATATATTATTGTTATATAACTCCTGATCAAGTTAATATTTCTATTTAAAGAATATCTATGTTGATTTAAATTTGCTATTTTTTGTACATAA
>JAQQZT010000011.1:26262874-26267874 GCA_030068275.1 Clarias platycephalus | reverse complement strand
ACATTCGTTTATGTTCTTTGTTTTTATTTTTCTGTTCATTTCTTATTGATCTTCTGCTCTCCTGATATATTATTATATAGTACAATGTTTATGTCTTATTGGGTCATTTTATTTACATTATTTCCTTATTGTTTATCGTAATGTTTTTTCTTTGCTCGTTAAAATTTTTTATTAAAACATTGTGATAAAACGTTTGTATCTGTGAAGCCTTTGTAGAATTTATCATTTTAAAATTGTGTTTAAAAATGAACTGTATTTTATTCTAAATTTGTCTAATAAAATTAAACATATTATATTAAAAAAGATAATAAATACAGTATATAAATAGATTTTATTATTATTTAATTACTGCAATTATAATTTTTTTGTTCTAATAATAATATTTGTGATAAAAAAAAAATCCCACATTTTTCTCACACCCTTGGTGCCGTTCTTTATTTGTTTATTTATGTTTATCATAAAAAATATTTTTACAAGTAAATATATACTGTAGATAAATAAATTCTTCCTAATTTCTTACCCAAAACCACTTAGGTTAATTATTATATTTATAAATATTGAGTTTTATCCACTTTGCCTTCTGTCTTTAATTTTACTTTCCAGTTGAATATGTAAAATATGGAGACCCTTTGCTTTCTGAAATTAGCTCCGCCCACTCTGACATCACATTTATGACATGACATCACTTCAGGGTTTTAACTTACCCAGTTTACATCCCGATATTCTGTTAATTTTTTAACTATTCAGTGTGTAAACTATTCTAATGTAAAAAGAAAAATGAAATCAGACATTCAGTAAAATGATGTAAAGCTAAAATACGTGAATTATCGTCAATAAATCTACAACAATAAATCATTCGATTCTGTCTTTTTCTCGGTGTTTGTGCAGAATGCGACTCAGGAGCTGGGGGAGGAGGTGGAGGACGGCGCCGTGTTCTCCATCTCGGTGCGCAGGGTGCAGGTGCAGCCGTCGGTCACTAAGGGGCAGCGCTGGCTGGGCGTGGACTCGGAGGCGGCGCTGAGTCTGTACGAGACCAGTAAACTGCGCACCATTAAGGCGGGGACGCTGGAGAGACTGGTGGAGTACATGGTCTCCTCCTTCAGAGAGAACGACTCCACCTACGTCACCATCTTCCTCTGCACGTATCGCTCGTTCACCACCACCAACCAGGTGCTCGACCTCCTGCTCAACAGGTACGATGGAGGGATGAGGGAGAGAGAGAGAGAGAGTGATGGAGACACAGATGAGGAAGAGAGAAACAGCAGGATAGGATGAAGTGGTTGAAACAGGACAGATGGGGAGACAGATGATGGGACGGAGACAGGTATAGAGAGGAGAGAGAGAGCGAGGGAGACATGTGACAGACAGAGAGGAAGACTGTGAAGAAGAAAAAAAGAGAGAGAGAGGAAATAAGAGAAAGATATAAAAAAAGATATATATATATATATATATAGAGAGAGAGAGGTTTGGCTGCAGGTTCACATCCGGAGGGATACTGATGTAAAGGTTCAGCTCAGTTTCCATGGTTACAGACACGTCTCTGATTGTGGCGCTACAGCAGGAAGTCAGCAAGTTTGTTAATTAATACACACACACACACATACAAGCAGGCCATGTACAGGACTGAACACGTGTGTTGTTGTTTCAGATACGCTAAACTGCAGCACCTGCCGGGGTCAGAAGGTCACAGACTCACTCACGACGACCGCACCGAGCTCAGGAAGTGAGTCACCGAGCGCCGCTAACACACACACACACACACACACACACACACACGGACTCACGGCTAGGACCAGCGTTACTCTAATGTTACTGTAGCGTTACCCCAGTGTTACCCCAGTGTTACCCCA
This sequence comes from Clarias platycephalus, assembly GCA_030068275.1. Classification (NCBI taxonomy): domain Eukaryota; kingdom Metazoa; phylum Chordata; class Actinopteri; order Siluriformes; family Clariidae; genus Clarias; species Clarias platycephalus. The sequence continues at coordinate 26,266,024 of JAQQZT010000011.1, read as the reverse complement.
GTTGTTACCCCAGCACTCCTCCGGTATTATTTATTATTTTGTCACCCGTGAGGTGTAGTTACCCTCATCATACCTGCCTCTCTCTCTCTCTCTCTCTCTCTCTCTCCTCCTCAGCACCATCTCGTCGATCCTGGGGGCGTGGCTGGATCAGTACTCAGAAGATTTCTGGAAGCCCCCAGAGTACACCTGCCTCAGACGCCTCATCTCCTACCTGCACGTCAACTTCCCCGGATCCGACCTGGAGCGCCGAGCGTGTAACCTGCTCGCACAGTTCCACCGCAGACTACAGCAGGAACCCGATCACGAAGGTCAGAACTTACTCTCTCTCTCTCTCACACACACACACACACACACAAAATAAAATTTTAGGCTTAGGATCTCAACGCACTAAATGTGTGTGTGTGTGTGTGTGTGTTCAGTGCTGGATCACGGGTCGTGTCCGTTCTCCCTCCTGGAAGAGAACGGCTATGAGGACGATCGGCCAGACTTCCTGACCTTTGACCCCACAGTGGTGGCCGAGCAGTTCACCCTCATGGATGCGGTGAGTGTTGCTATGGAAATGGAGGAGCTACTGTAACAGTAGCATATAGTTGCTATGACAGGAAATACACCAAAGTAGCACAGTTGCTATGGCGACGAAGAGTTTACATTAGCAGAGTTGCTATGGCAACAGAGACACGATAGTAATAGTTGCTATAGCAACAAATTCACTACAGTAATAGAGTTGCTATGGTAACAAAGACCTCAGTGAAAGAGTTGCTATGGTAACAGATACACTACTATAAAAGAGTTGCTATGGCAACAAAGACACTAGCGAAGCACGTTGCTAACGAAAAAGACATTACAGTAGCAGAGTTGCTATGGTAACAGATACACTGCAGTAAGAGTTGCTATGGTAACAGAGCTGCTCTAGCGAAAGGCTCCTAACGGGGAGATTTTTTTCCTCCTGTCCTCTCGCCCGTGGTTCACGTCTCTCACCTGTGTGGTTGTCCAGGAGCTGTTTAAGAAGGTGGTGCCGTACCACTGCCTGGGCAGCATCTGGTCTCAGAGGGATAAGAAGGGGAAGGAGCACCTGGCGCCCACCGTCCGCGCCACCGTCACCCAGTTCAACTGCGTGACCAACTGCGTGATCGCCACCTGCCTGAGCGAGCGCACGCTCAAACACACACACCGCGCCAAAGTGCTCGAGCGCTGGATCGAGGTGGCCCGGGTAAGAGACCTGCACACACACACACACACACACACACACACACACATACACACATGCATACAAACTGAAAATAAAAATTTTACATATATATATATATATATATTTTTTTTTTTTTTTTTTTTTGTAATGTACCATCTAACATAAGGTGTGTGTGTGTGTTGCAGGAGTGTCGGATCCTGAAGAACTTCTCGTCCCTGAGGGCGATCCTCTCGGCGCTGCAGTGTAACGCCGTGCACCGGCTCAGGAGGACGTGGGACGAGGTGTCTCGGGAGAACGTGCGCATCTTCCACGAGCTCTCCGAGATCTTCTCCGACGAGAACAACCACTCGCTCAGCCGAGAGCTGCTCATTAAGGTGTGTGTGTGTGTGTGAAGGTGTTCTGTGTGATGACATCATCGGTGCTGAGTTGAAACCCTGATCTGTAACCCGTCTGTTGCTCCAGGAGGGAACGTCCAAATTTGCGACGCTAGAGATCAACCCGAAGCGAGCGCAGAAGAGACAGCAGCAGCAGCCCAGAGACCTGGTAGGACACACACTTCACTCTCTCACACATACACACACACACACACACACACACACACACACACACACACACACACACACACACACACACACTCTTACAAAAAAGGAAAAAAAATCACTAACCTGACCCATAGGTTTTGAGTCAGGCATGGTTACACAGCGCCCTCTAGTGCACAATTGTTTGTTTACAATTGTTTATGTGTGTGTTGCAGAGTGTGATGCAGGGCACCATTCCCTACCTGGGCACCTTTCTGACAGATTTAGTAATGATGGACACTGCCATGAAGGACTACGTGGACGTGAGTCTCTCTCTCTCTCTGTTTCTGTTTCTATGTCTCTTTTATGTCTCTTGACAGTGTCTCACACCATCTCTCTGTCTCTCTGTCTCTCTCTCTCTCTCCACATCACAGGGCGGCCTGATCAACTTTGAAAAGAGGAGGAAGGTGAGAAGCCGTATTCTATACCTGTCGTTTCTATAGTGATGGTGATGATGATGGTGATGAAGATGTAACCTCTGTGTGTGTGTGTGTGTGTGTGTGTGTGTGTGTGTGTAGGAGTTCGAGGTGATCGCTCAGATCAAGCTGCTGCAGTTGGCGTGTAATAACTATAACTTCAGGAGGAACGCCCGTTTCAGGGAGTGGTTCAGCAGCGTGGAGAAGCTCAGCGAGGCCGAGAGGTACACGTGCGGCACGTCGCCGTCCCGGCAGTCACGTGTCTCGTTTCTTAACCTGAACCTGAAGAGACAGGCAGACATTCTCACGCTTTCACAAAGAAATTAGACCTTGAAAAAGTTATTAGTTCATCTCAAAATCCAACAGATGGCGCTGTACATTGTTTTAAACACCTGCTCATGAGTGTGTGGTTGAAATCTACTGAATAAACACAATCTTATACCTTCATTCCAGACGCTTCACGATAACGTAAAAATTTTAGGGAATTCCAAAATGTTTTGATATAATACAATAATACAAATCGAACATCTGGTACTGTACTGTACTTACATTATGTAAAAGCACCACCATGACTCCAACAAGCACCCTACATGCTCCCTACTAAACACTACTACTACTAGCTATTTTGCACTTAATATAGTGTATGTGTTGCAAACAGGTTGCACTGTTGCACTTAGTAGAACAGAAAGGCCATTTAAAGTTACAGTGTGATCAGAAATCTTACTTCTAGCTGTATGCGGTCCTATGACTAGAACTACTGTCTTATCAGGATTAAGTAGAAGGAAGTTAATTAACATCCGATCTCTTATGTCCTGCACACATTGCTCATCTTTATTAAGCTGGTTTTTCTCATCTGGTTTTGCTGAGACGTATAACTGTGTGTCATCAGGATAACAATGAAAACTAATACCATGCTTACGGATTATGTTGCCCAGAGGAAGCATGTAAAGGGAAAAAAGCAGTGGGC
>JAQQZT010000011.1:26248272-26260045 GCA_030068275.1 Clarias platycephalus | reverse complement strand
TGTTTGTGTGTGTGTGTGTGTGTGTGTGTGTGTCTGTTTGTGTGTGTGTGTGAGGTGTGGAGTGTGTGTGAGGTGTGGAGTGTGTGTGAGGTGTGGAGTGTGTGTGAGGTGTGGAGTGTGTGGAGTGTGAGGTGTGTGTGTGTGTGGAGTGTGTGTGGAGTGTGAGGAGTGTGTGTGGAGTGTGAGGTGTGGAGTATGTGGAGTGTGTGGAGTGTGTGGAGTGTGTGTGAGGTGTGGAGTGTGTGGAGTGTGTGTGGAGTGTGTGGAGTGTGAGGTGTGTGTGTGTGTGTGTGTTAGTTATTGAAATGTTTCTGTCCGAGAGAGAAATCTGCATTTAGTGTAAATGTAAAGCCCCGCCTCCTCTGTCCTCTGATTATTAATGACACAGTGGTAACTGACAACATTTCAATAACTCTAGCTCCTTTATTCTGAAATATGTGTGTGTGTGTGTGTGTGTGTGTGTGTGTGTGTGTGTAGGGTTTGCATATGCACACAGTTAAACTAACTTTTCTTTTTTTCTTTCATATTTCCTTCCTTATTCACTTTTTCCTTTTTCCCTCCCTTCATCCCTTCCTGCTTTGTCTCCCATCGTCTTTTCTTTTTTTTTTTTTTACACTTTTCTCCGTCCTTGCTTTCTTTCCTCTTTTCCTCCTACCTCATATCCCTTTCTTTTTTCCACTTTTCCATTTTCCCTCCCTCTTTTCCTTAATTGCTTCATTCATTTATTTTTTTCTCTTCTTCCTTTTCTCCTTCCTTGCTTATTTTCTTCTTTTTCCCCTCCCTCCTTTTCTTCCTTCCTTCCTGTCTTCTTCTTCTTCCTCCCTTTTGCTTTATCTTCCTTTCTGTTACTTAAAAAAAAATTTTTTTGCTTCCTTTTTTTCTATTTCCTTTATTCCTTTACCTCTTTCCTCATCTCTTTTTTTTCCTGTCTCCCCTGTCCTCTGTCCTCAGTTCTGGGAGTCCACGTCTCTCTCGTCTCTGGACGCCGCGTCAGGTTCGGGCTCCAGCAGCGCCTCGTCCTCCTCGGTCTCGTCCACTCCGCACACGTCCACCCCGCACTCGTCCTCCCGCTCGCACAAGCGCTCCGTCTCGGGCGTGTCCAGCTACTCGTCCCTCTCTCTGCCCCTCTACAACCAGCAGGTGGACGACTGCTGCATCATCAGAGTGAGTCTGGACGTGGAGAACGGCAACATGTACAAGAGCATCCTGGTGAGGAACCGAGAGAACCGCCAGAGTCACCGCGTACATCACATCAGCTGTGTCCTTATGATCTGTGTGTGTGTGTGTGTGTGTGTGTGTGTGTGTGTGTGTGTGTGTGTGTGTGAGCAGGTGACTAGTCAGGATAAAACCCCTGCAGTGATCAGGAAGGCGATGGTTAAACACAACCTGGACCGAGAGAGACCTGAGGATTACGAACTGGTCCAGAAGATCAGTGAGGATAAAGGTACACACACACACACACACACTCACACACAGATTCTCTAGGTGGATACAGATATAGATATTTATTACATAACACATATATGAAACTTATAACATGTTTATTGCTAATATTTATTTGCAATTAATATTTTATTATAACATTTATATTTAAAATATATCAATATTCATATTTATGATGTTGCCAATTATTCTTATCCATTTGTTTCTTCTTTATACATTATTATTTTTTCTTTAGTTTTCATTTTATTTATTTTTTTTTTTTTTCATTATTAATTAGCATTTTTATTTAAACTGTTTTCTGTTTTTATAATTTTTTTTGTTATATTTCTTTTAGTTTTTTGTATTTTTTCCTAATTTCTTTAAAACAAATTTGAGATAATTGGATTTTCCTTTTTTATTTAATATTTCTATATCTTTCATGTTTTTATTTCCAAAATTTATATTTGCATTTTTATTATTATTATAATTATTATTCTTTATTCTCTTAATTGTACTTTTTCTTTTTTGTTACTGTTAGTTTTTTCTTTTTTTCTTTCTTAAATTTTTTTTTTCATTCTTTTTAATTTTTAGATTCCTGTTTTTTTTTAATGTATTATTATTATTATTATTATTATTTTTCTGGCTGTTTAGCCTTGATAATACACGAGCCTTTGAGTTTGTAACACACTGATATTCTGACGTTCCCTCCACAGAGTTGAAGATTCCAGACAACGCGAACGTCTTTTACGCCATGAACTCTTCGGCCAACTACGACTTCGTCCTGAAGAAGCGCGGCTTCCCCCGAGTGAGTCGCACCAAACACGTGGCGAGCTCCACGCTGCCCCGCATGAAGCAGAAAGGCCTGAGGATCGCTAAGGGCATCTTCTGAAAACTCAAACCCTCCCACAATCCCACAGGGCTTCTGGATACGTCACTGAGGTCAAAGGTCAAGCCCTGTAGACTGGAACGGGATGGGGTGTGTGTGGGGGGGGCTGTGTGAATAGTCACTGCCAGCTCAGGGGAGGCCGTTTCAGCGCGGCCGAGTTCGTGCGCTCGTGTTTACAGACTCCTGAGATCCGCCTTCTAGTCGTGAGGTCACTTCCTGTGCCGTCTGAGAAGGGGTCGCTTCCTGTGTCGCGTGTGAGATCACTTCCTGTCCGGAGACAGCCTTCACTGCCAGATTGAGGACGACTCGGAGCAGCGGACACGTGACCTGGTGTTACTTTTAAAAGTGTCCTCCTGCAACAAAAAAACACTTTATGTTCTGAGTGAAGTTTCAGAACGTTTGCTTTGGTGGACTGCGAGCTGATCGTTCGTCGTCGTGTGTGAGGTTTTTTTTTTGTTGTTTTTTTTTGGCGAAATGTCACAGAGACTAAAGAGACGATGGAAGCAGCCGAGTCTTTCTGAACTTTTTGAGCTCTCTTAAGGAGAAACGAAGATATTTTTTTGTCTTGTGTCTCTGATAATGTGTCTGTTTTTGTTAAAAAGGGCATTACAGCTAACAGCAGACGCTCCCCTCGCACCACTGTTCTCCGTGTTCTCCGGACCGTACGACGTATTTGACCTTATAGCCAAAACTCTTAATTCCGTGATTTAAGTCATACACCTTGATTTTAGCCTAGCGCACAGGCCGTGAATTCTTCAGCACTTCTCTTATTACCGCTAGTATTGTTTTCTTTCTTTTTTGTTGTTTTTTCATTTTAACAGTTAGCGACATGTTCTTTGGTTAGCATGGCTAGGTACGTGAGTAAGCATTCGATATGCTGACTGATCACACTAGCTAGCTACACTAGAAAGAAAATAACACTAAAACGAACATTTAAACCAGACTGCACCACTAGGGGGAGATAAAGTGCCAGTGCGAATACGACATAACATAAACACACACCACTGACGTTGTTGATTTGTTGATGAACTGGTTTTGTTTCGTACTTACAGTCCGGAAAATACACTCTTGTCCTCGTGTCGTCTTTTTGAGTATTATCGTCGTTTACGTGTGTTTTTTTTCCCCCTCTAATTGGTGCTATCTAACGCTGAGGTCATCCTGCTCGGGATCTCGCTACCGTTTCAGAGCCTCATGATGCTAAAGGAGCCGGATGGACGGGTGACGCTACGCCTGCGGCTGAAATTAAAATTAGAGAGAAAGAAAGGGAGCACAAATGTTTTTCCAGGACGAGAGTTGCTAGCTAGCTTAAGCATCTAAAAAATGTGAAAAGTTGTTTTTTTTCCCTGAGAACTTCTTTAAAAATTTTGTAAGAAAAACAAAACAAACCACAAGACTATGAATGAATTAACAAATGAACATTTTGTGAATGTAACATATCGCTCATGACACGCGTCCTCACCACTCTAAGAGAAAAAGCGAGCACCAACGCCATCGGTCACGAGGAACGCGGACCTGCACCGTGGTTATGGCGATTTCCTGCCGAGTGTCGCCGAGCCACGAGATTGGTCGAGAGAAGAAACGAAGATGAAAGAAACGGTGTTACTTTGTACATTTTTCTGTATTTTGTTTTCCTAAAAAATTTTAACACGAGAACAAAATCCACTGGCACTGAACACGAACGTTATGAACACTAACTTAGGACATTTTCGAACAAATCTGTTACAGCGAGAGACAGAGAGCGAGAGAGAGAGAGAGAGGGAGTGTCACGTCATACTCACGGAATTAGAACATGAGTGTGATGTAATCAGCTAGTTGTGATGTCATGATGTTCAGAAAGGTTAGGGTTCTAAAACACCAAGCTGACCAAGGTGTGTCCCTCACGTCAGACGGTTCTCTATTAGGAAACATTACAGATTACACACTGCTGCTTTAAACAGGGTCACATCATATAATATACTGCCACAGTAGTAGCATCTTCTTTTTTTTACATACCCATTCCTTTAAGTCCCATAACAGTACCATAGGATCCTGTTTAAACTTGCATATTACTGCTTTAAATAGCATTTCAGTAGTACAGGATATTGTTACAAGTTGCCTACTGCTGCTTTAAATAGGGGAAACTGGTACAGGTATGTAGGATACAACCACAAATTTGCATAGTGGAGTTTTAAATAGCGCACTAAGTAGTACAGTACTGACACAATAAATAGCAGCATACAGAGTACAGTTCTTAAAAAAATACTGCAAAAAATACTGCATACTGCTGCTTTAAACAGTGTGCCACTAAGTTGTGTATTATACCTATATGTTATAGAGACGACGTGTTTAATACAGCAGTACGGCTCAGTCTTGTTGTCTCTATCCAAACTTGCATGCTGCCGCTTTAATAACGTGACACCAAGTAGACAGCAGCTGTGCAAGTCTTTCCTGGCTGTCCTTGTCTACTGCTACAGATTGCATAGTGCCGCTTTAAGTAGCGTGTCATGGAGTAGTGCATCTTAGGTACTGTTATGACATACAGTAGTGTTTAGTACAGTGCTCTGTAGCATGGGACTTTCCTAACAGCGTGCTGGCTTTAGTGATTAATCAGACTGAACTGATTGCTGCCCCCTACTGGTGTGGAGAGTTATTTTCTTGAGTAAAGATCAGCTTGGTGTGTTATGGCCCTAAAGCAGACAGAGAGAGAGAGAGAGAGAGAGAGAGAGAAGGACTTTGCCATATGTTTTGGAAAGACAGAAGATCAGTAACGTGAGCTGAAGATTAAATCCCCGGGCTGCATCTCAATCCTGTTCACTCCCTTTAAAATCAAGACGAGGCTTTCAGACCGCTCACATATTTGTATGCCCTTTAGATAATATGTGTGTGTGTGTGTGTGTGTTTGTATGACTTATAAGTGGCAAAAAAGGGCCAAAGATCTTACAAAACATTTTACAAGAGTATCATGAACACCTAAAGACTCATGAACACTGCCTGTTCAGGAGAACACACACATACACATATACACACACACACTTCATAAGGAACACACACACTTTCCTATTGTGCACACACTCAGCACACCGGTGCCATTGTGCTCTTTTCATTTTAAAAGAAACTAACGATGTAACACATATGATTTTTAAAAAGTTGTTTTGTAATTTTTGTACATGAAATGTTCATTGCAGCTTTGCTTTTATTTCTGTGTGTGTGTGTGTGTGTGTGTGTGTGTGGGCACTCGCGCCACTATTTATTAAATTTGTAAATACTTTTTTGCAGCATTGTACATTTTGTTTTCAATTCCTTGTAATTTACAAATTAATATATATGTAAATATTGAGTATATACGGCTGCGAGGTTTATACACCGCTGTAACTCTGAGCTCTCCATACACTTCTCACGCTCCGTTTGTCTCCTGTGGATTTTTTTGTATGCCAGTTTTGATTCTTATCGCCCCTCTTGACCCCGCACCCCCACCCCCGCACCCCCCCTTGATCGCCCCCCCCCCCTTGATCCCCACAGCCTTGATCCTCACTGTTTCTAGTGTTGGAGAGGAACAAAAAACACATAATAAACAGAGTGTGGAAAAAAAATGATGTGCTTTTTCTGACTTAAAATATTCCACACATAAGCAAAGGAATGGGATACGCACAACTGGGGTGGATTCAGGACATTTTCACTGGAGTGGCCTTGGTGGGACAGACAGGTAGAGTTGGATGCAGAAAGTAAGCCATAGAGGGAGTATGGGGTGGCCAATGTGGGACAAAGTGCTAGAGTGGAGTGGCCACAGGGGGACAGATAGAATAGGGTGGCCATGATGGGGCAAATAGCTGGAGTGGGGTGTTAGGCGTTACAAATTAACGCGTTAGAGTACTTGGCTGAGTGATGACGGTAGAATAATTATAAAGGTCTTGACTAAAAGACATGCATGAGGAACCACAAAGGAGTTTTCATGTTCTGCAATGGAAAAGTACTCGAACTAGTTACTGTTATCAGAACGTAACGCTGTAATGTAACTGATTACTTTTTAATGACAGTAATTTTGTAATGTAATTAGTTCCTTTAAAAAGTAACGTCCCCAACACTGCTCATACTGTATGTGGTGACTATGGTGGGGCACAGAGCTGGAGTAGGTAGGAGATATTTCAAAGGTACCAGTACACAGTATTAGAGTTGTTTATTTCTTTTACTATTTATTTATTTAAACCAATTAAACCACATCCACCCTCAACTCAAGCTCAGGTTCCTTTTCTCTGTAAAGGAATGTATATTCAAATAAATATTAAAGTGAAAAGTCATAAATAAACACACTCTCCGGCACTGCACAGGTTTTTTAATCTTCCATAACTGACATGAACTGAACAATAACAGTAGAGTTTAAGATGGGGCCTGGGGTGGCCATGACTTTAGCTCCGCCCAAACAGCAGACATTAATATCTATTTATCTACATTCAGCTCAAAGCTTCAATGTAAAACTAAACAAACCATATTTTTGGCTGATTGATGGCATTTACTGTAAGGTTAAAGGAACATTCTGTGGATTTAATTTCAGTTCAGGATTTAGAATCTGATCACACTGTTCCTTGCTTTTATTCTAAAATATTTAAGTGTAATTCTGCTACAGAGCTCCGGTTTGGCCTGTTAGAAAGAGCACTCGTTCTGCTTATGGGAGACATTTTGCCACAAGATGGAGCCCAACAGTTAGTGCAGATTTCATTGTGCTGCTTTTAGTTTCCTTTCTTCTTTCTTGCTTTTACACAGCTGATAACACAATATTTTATGATGATAATAAAGTGGAATATGAGGATATAATAAAATGTTGAAGTTCATTGCTTCTTCTGTTTAATGACATTGCTACACCCTTTACACTCATAGTAACAAAAAGATGTCCTTAGATACAGGAAACTAAAACTAGAAGAAACAGGAGAACTGTACAAAAACAGGACACAATGCAGATAAACCCTCAGTAGCCTCAGCATGAGAAATATGCATTATATTAAGGAAAACAGCTTTAATTTTTTTCTTTCTTCATGAGCTTTACTGAAAAAATAACCTCACATTTATTTCCATAAGTTTACATTATATCTAATTTAAAAAGTTAGGACTTTTCAAAACACTTATGCAAAAGAAAAATTTATCATGTTAAAGAAAACCGCTTTAATTTAATCAATATTTTATTATATAAAAGAATAATTATTAAAATATTTAAATCTTTCCAAAACATTTTTATATAAGCAAATGTAATATATTTCACATCAGACGTTAAACAAGTGGAATTCATGAACCTTAATTATTAAAAACTAATGAAGGTTTTTTAAAATAATATTTTATAATAACAAAATAGATTTAAAAATGTATCAGTGGTTAACACTGCTGCCTTGCACCACAGGGATCCGGGTTCCATTCCCATCTCAGGGTCTGTGTGCATGGAGTTTTCATGTTCTCCCCGTGCTTGGTGGACTTCCTCTGTGTACTCTCGTTTCCTCCCACAATACAAAGACATGCAGATTAGGCTAGTGTGTGAATGAGCGTGTACAGTATATGTGTGTGTGCTCTGCGATGGTTCAGGGTGTACCCCGCTTTGTGCCCTAAGTCTTCTGGTATACGCTCCAGGCCCCCAGCGACCCTATATACAGGATAAAGCAGTACAGATGATGAGTGAGTAATGAGTAATGCAATTATTTGTAATAATAAAGTATTAAAATGACTTAAAAAAAGCAAAAACACACAAATATTAAAAATTTTCCAAAATGTAGAAATGTCAATATTTTTTACAATATAAATAAATACAATGCACCTTAATTATTATATAATTATTAATATTTGTTAAAACTTTTCCCCAGCATTTAAGATTGGGTAAATGTAAATTTCACAATATATATTTAATATAAGATATTTATATATTATAAAATATAATATATTTATATTACATTCACAATATATTTAATAAACTAAAAATATATGTCATGTATATTAATTACAGCATAAAGACAAGCACAGAACTCTTGAGCAGGCAGTAGGCTGCAACCGTGTGACGTAACTTGATTCTTTGATTGCCAATCACAAAGCAGAAAGAGAACCCATTCTAACCAATGAGAACGCGACGGGCGGGCCTTTTTTTTTTTTTTCCTTTCCAGTATACACATGACTAGACTGGTTCACAAACACACACACTCTCTCTCTACACGGGCTGTAGTTCTGCGTGTCCTTGACGGCCTACACAGTGAACAAACTTTTAACTATTCTGTCATCTTTAATAACTCAGGTATTGGTGTTTTTTTAATCGCTTTGCGCGCTTCAGCGGCTGATAACGCGCCAATTTTTAGATGGAGGCGCGCGCTTAAAGAGATTAGCATGGATGCTAACTGAGGTGACCGGTGAAAGAAAAACCTGTCAGGAAAGTGTTTAGTCAAGGATTATTGATTAAAAAAAACAATAAATTAACTTTGTTTTCTTGAGATATCAGGTTTGATTGGTTTTAATATTGTAATCTGAATGAAGTTTGCTTATATTAATAGATTTTACAAGACGTTAGATTACTGCAGTGCCCACACCTTCAGACCTGTCCTTTATAAAAAGATCCAGAATTTTCTTAAAAAAAAAAAAAAAAAAAAGTCTTTCAGGTTTACTGTACCGTACCAGGTTAGACCCTTAATGGTTAAGTGGCATAATAATACTAGCTCAGAGCTAACCAGTCAACTAACAGGCTGAAAACGAAAGCAAAGATATGTGCAAAAGTGTGTGCACCCCACCCAGAGGCTTCATGGATTTTGTATCAACTATTCGACTAAAAAAAGTCAAGAATTAAAAACCGAAATCCTGAAACACCAGTCACAATTAAACAAAAAAAACAAAGTAGTTTAAAGAAAATAATAAAAGTCAGATTTTAACTTTCCAGTCTCAAACACTGATTCAGAAAGCTCCTGAGCTCATCCTCATTTCACCTTTCACACCCACAGCACTGTCGAATCCTGGCCTCTGATTGGTCAGAAGGTGTTAATTCACTTTCTATTGCAGCAGCCGTGACTGTAGTGCAACTGCAAATCACAGGTTTATTCATAATTGAGAGAAAAAATAATCTTAAATTTTTTTTTTAATGAGACATTTCTTTAACATTCATGAAAGAAACAATCTGTATTGTATTTTTTTTGTCTTATTAACTTCAATAGACAGAATAAAGAGAGGTTGACTAGGGAAAAGTGTTTATAGCTGCTGTAACGTACGTTCAGCGATAACTTGTTCAGCAGACGTTCATTTATGGAAGGAGTCTCCAGTGTCAGGGATTCAGACTCAGAGTTGTTTATCTCTGTTTTTGTGTATACATTTTTTTTGTCTTTTTAAGTTTAAGACAGAATAAAGAGCGGTTGGTGAGGGGAAGTGTTTGTAGCCGCTGTAACGTATATGCTATAATTTAGCAGACGTTCCACAACATTAAATGGTTGTGCATTTGTTGTTTTGTGTAGAAAAAAAAATCTAGTCAAGGTTCCATTTAGCATTACGCTTTTCATTGTTCAACTGAATATTTTATTCTGTTTATTTTCTTATATCTCTCTGTCTCAGGAGAATGGGGTTTGTCATGTCGAAAGCCATGGACCAGAACATGAAGAAACAGCAGGAGTTCATGCTGAACAATGCCAGACTGCAGGTAGCTTTAAACCAATATATCTAATGTATTATAATAAATATAATATATGAATAGAGGTGGGCAAAGTACAAAAGTCCTGTACTTGAGTAAAAGAAGACCTACCCTATGTTAACCAAATATTACTCAAGAAGAAGTAGAAGTCGTCCATTTACATGTTTATTTTAAGTAAAAGTATAAAAACATAATCACCTTCATTTTCAATCAAGTATTAATATAGCCTTTTTCATAGTAAAAATTTCTTTCTCTCTCTCTCGCTTGCTCATCCCTGGTACTTCAAGCTGCCCTTCTGATTTCCAACACCTGTAGCGTGCCAGAATAGAAACGCAATTACACATAATAGTCCACAGGTGGCAAAATTCCTACTACTGTGGTTATGTAACCCAGCACCATGCAGAAATGTTGTGAAGTAAAAGTACAGATATTTATGGTATGATGTAGTGGAGTAAAAACAGAATGTTTCCTTTAATATAACTCCTCAAGTAAAGTACAGATACATGAAATATGTACTTAAATACATAAACAACAAACATTTATTTAGTTACCTTCCACCTCTATATAATATATAAAGAGATGTGTTAAGTTAATATTTTATTCAAGCATTTGAAATTTTTCACACACAAGTCCGATGGAAGATGAAGTCGTCTAATCCGTTATCATGTTTTATCAAGTTTCCATGTTTAGATTTACCAAAACAGTAGTGCTTTAACTGATTCAGGTGATATGTTTAATGGTTACAAATATTCATTCTTTAACACAAATGTAGCACTGATTTTAAAAAGGTAATTTAACTGGAAAACTGTTTAAATTTAAAATTTAAAGATAAAAGATGGAAATGGAATTTCTGGGAAAATAAACATAAAAAGTAAAAATATAAATAAAAATCCCAGAATATTCCTGTAAAGTCAGTGTATAAAAATGTGTCATGATGTTGATATAATGTCACATCGCCCAGCTTTTAAGGTCCCATATTTGATTGTTTCTTTAATAATTTAACACAGGACTCAGAGCTCCCCCAGCTGAAATACTTATTTGCCCTTATTTGCGCTCCCTCTGTTTCACTCCTTCTCCAAACATGCTGTGTCAGTGTTTATTTAAATGAGCTACTGCTGAGCCACGCCCCTCCAGAGAACAGCAGAGATGAGCAACAAATGGGGGAGGGGCTCTCCTTATATGAGGCCACATTTGCCTTGTTTAAACTCTGGCCAATGGAAAAACGAACAAAAAAGCAGATAATCTGTCAGATAATTTATTTCCCATATATATATATATATATATAGTTTGTACATGCACACTGGACATCTGAACATCTAAACATGACTAAAAAGCTATTTTGTATATTAGATTCCATTTAATGCACAGTAATACCTTAGCAAATGCTTCCAATTGAGTCCTATTTATTTATTATAATGATAAATGATTATATCCAATATCAAGACACTGTATAAGTCTGTCTTGGTGTTAAGAAATAAAAATTATAGGACATTTCTTATCATTTTAGCTTCTAAGCAGTTTATCTTTGCGGCGTGATGCAGCAAGGTGAGTCAGTCCTCTGTCTCACACCAGGGATTATCTCTGATGTTTATTGATGGTAACTCTGTTATCATCTTTGTTTTTATTGATCAGTTAATCGCAATATGTATTAGTTTCTTTAAGTATTGTAAAGGTTAAGGAGATAAAAACAGAGCTGGTACTGAAGAACCTGCGCAGTAATAATGATGATGATGTAACACTAAATCATAACAGAATCCACTGAGTTTAATATATTTTGTAGGGCTGCAACAACTAATCGATAAAATCGATAATTATCGATGATCAAATTCGTTGTCAACGAATGCCGTTATCGA
>JAQQZT010000011.1:26226436-26239908 GCA_030068275.1 Clarias platycephalus | reverse complement strand
TAACGTGCGCAGCCCAACTAATCGATAACGGCATTCGTTGACAACGAATTTGATCATCGATAATTATCGATTTTATCAATTAGTTGTTGCAGCCCTAGACTGTATACATCCTCCAGTCTCAGCTGGCATTACAAATAATCTAACGACTGAAAAACATAGTGTTCATTTATCACTTTTAGAACACTTAAAGCAAGAAATATTTGCCTATAATCTGAAAACAGTGTTCAATACGTCTGATATTTAAATTTGAATTAAAAAAATAATATATTCAACACTCAGTTGTTAAATAGAAGTGTATTATGAAGCACAATGATTTTATTTCTTACTGCATGTTTTGTTTCCGATAGTCTTTCTTTGAACAATTGTTAAGTGAAAAAATAATAATAACGAGGCTACGATCAGGTAACAAAATATTCGGCAAATTTTTGTGAAATAAAACATGTGCGTAACAACAGCTACGGTATTAATTCTAGTGTTGAGTTTGTTATTGGTTTTAATCGGTAGGATTTCAGCATGGCCTAAGCAGGGTTTTTTTTTCTGTATGGTCTTGCAACCCTTGAGAGTGAGTGAGAGAGAGCGCTTGAGTGAGCGAGGGGAAGTACAGTTTGAGCACGTAAGAGAGAGTTAACCCATGTGAGAATTTAATTTGTGCATGTGTAGAAAAAACATGTATGTTGCACTTTTCCTGCTAAATGATTAAACTTTATTTTTAATCTGCTTGTTTAAACGCGTGTCAGACCGCAGTAGGGATCTGTAAGAATCACAGATCATGTGATGGTCCATTACACCGCTAATAAAAGTTAAATATTGACCTAATAAATCCTGTGCTTCATAATACTGTTGAAATCTGGCTACAGTACAGATCATAAACAATCACTCCGCCTCACCCCTATAACCTTAAACATGTTTCTAAAAATAGAATTCTACCTTCATGTAAATTAGGGTTCAGAACCAGACTAACCTTCTTTAACCTCTTAAGACCCGAGCTTTAATTTTATTGCATGCATTTTATTTTTTTCCTATTTGAGATTAGTAGGACCCCATAAGTAAAAAAAAATCTAAGAATTGTCTTTGAACAGGAAATAGTAAAAAAAAAAAAAAAAATCTTCATATGAGGACATTGGGGTTTATTTTGCTGCGTTACACATTAATGAGATTTTGAGAACTCTACATTTGATCACTCACCGTCTATAACACTTTATCCTGCATTCAGGGTCGCTGGGGGCCTGGAGCCTATCCCAGGAGGCTTAGGGCACGAGGCAGGGTACACCCTGGACAGGGTGCCAATCCATCGCAAAGCACACTCACACACACACTCACATGCTCATTCACACACTACGGGCAATTTGGGAACGCCAATTATCCTAATCTGCATGTCTTTGGACTGTGGGAGGAAACCGGAGTACGCGGAGGAAACCCACCAAACACGGGGAGAACATGCAAACTGTACACAGAGACAGGAATCGAGCCTGGTCGGGAATCGAACCCTGACCCTGGAGGTGCAGGGCGACAGTGGCTAACCACTACACCACCGTGCTGCCTTCTACATTTGATGCTTTAGTTAAAAATCCTAACGTTCCACGGTCTCAATATTTTTTTGTATGTTTACAAACCTGAAACTCTGCCATGAAATATTGTAGCTCATTTCAGCTCCCTTCACGAAGTGACTCCCTCGAGAACTGTTTAAGTCCCAAAATAAGTAAATAAATAAATACGGTTCATATCTCAAGACTATAGGATCTGATTTAACATATCAATCTTCCCTCACGGTCTAAAACAAGAGGCTCTTGGGAACACGACCTGAATCATGCTATTCCTGATATCACTTGGGATCAGATTATTGATCTATTCACTCCTCATCTATAAATCCACAGCGTGATAATATAAATCCACAGGTTAAACCGACTCATTGTTTCCATGTTGTATGAAAAAATCTTGACTCCCAAATCTGCCCAAGACGTCCCTGCTCTTTAGCAATGGAAACCGTCGTCGGCCCACTCATGTATACTCTGTGTGGGAAACACTGAGACTTCTGTAGCTGCTAAGACTTCCCCAGGGTTTTATTTGGCACAAAAACTTTGTGTATCATGAATAATCATTAATAAAATACAGATGCTATGAAAAGTAAATAAACGCTGCATCCTTACTGTATCCTAACACTGCCGTGCGTTAGATATACTGTGCAGTGGGCTATTTTAAACTTTATTTACGGATATGGACGATTCATAAGGACATTCTAATGGTTTGTAGCTAATGCCTAGACAGTTCGGAGGTGATTTAAACAGTATGATGTCACAGAATCAAGAGACCTTCAAGAATTTTAATTTCAGACAAATTGGAGCAAACATTTTGAGAAAGCCTTTGTTATGTATATTTATTGTAGTCTCAGTCCAGAAGTCTGTGAATCAGCAGTTACCAGTTACTGTACGATATTACCACGATACCTTTGTGTAGATTTGATTAAAATTGCAATTCTACAAGTTTCACGGTTTTATAAATATTGTGATTTAATATTACATTTTCCCCCTATTTTGTTAAAATTTAAAAAACTCTTTGATACACAGAGTACCCTTCAGTAAGACAGGCTGCGCTGTTATTACAATACACTTATTGATTTACCGTTATTTTATTTCTCACTTTTTAATCCCTGCTGTCAGATGGACTGTTTGGAAAATAAATAAATATTGTCTCTCATGAACTTCTGCCTGCATTGACACATAGCGTGTTGTGTGTGTAATGTGTTTTATTTAAACAGATCTATAAATCTATAAAGGATTACAAAGTGTGAATGTGTGTGTTAGTCAGAAAGCACCCTGAGGCAGTTTTTTATGAGGTTACTCCATTTAAATGATTTACTCAAACCTAAAAGTTAAAACAGAGCGGCTTAAAAATGTCCTTGTGCTACTTTTATGTTCTCTGATCAGAAATACAGCAACTGAAGGGTTAAACAAATGTTTGTTTAGAAGTCACACAAGCACTGAGAGTGTGTCTCACATTCTGTGCCGGTTTTCTCTCCAGATCCAAATCTGCAGCGCTGCACTTTATGTCTCACAGCAAAGTTTTAACAACTTTGATGATCTCAAGAGGGAAAAAAAACTAAATGAAAAAGCAGAGTTCATGTTTGATTCACTTCCTGCAAATAAGTCGATCCAGAGAGGAATTTCTTTCTCTGTGTCGGTCACTTGCAGAACAGTGGATAAAGAATATCGGGTTCTGTTTGCCAACTGAATATGATTTAGCAATTTCCTGCTACTACTACTGTGTGTGTGTGTGTGTGTGTGTGTGTGTGTGTGTGTGTGTGTGTGTGTGTGTGTGTGTGTGTATGTGTGTGTGTGTAGATGGAGCGACAGATTCTCATGCAGAACGAGATGCGAGAGCGACAGATGGCTATGCAGATCGCCTGGTCCAGAGAATTTCTTAAATACTTTGGGTCCTTCTTCGGCCTGGCGGCAGTCGGCCTCACCGCTGGGTTAGACTCTCACTCTCTCTCTCTCACACACACACACCCTGAATTTGAATTTGAATTTTTGAATTTTGAAGACCCTGAGACCCTTTCTTTCCTTCCTCGTCTCATACACATTAACGAACAGTATTCTGATCTTTCGCCTCGCACGAGGCTCACGTGTTTACTGCGTTTATCTCCACAGAGCCATAAAGAGGGGGAAACCGGGTCTGTTTATGCCGATGGTGCCGCTCAGCTTCATCCTGGCGTATCAGATGGACATGGCGTACGGATCCTTCATCCACCGCATGAGAGGTGCGCTAATGTGCCCGCTTTCAGCAGCACTCCTAAGTGTAATGATGTCTTGCTTTATTAGTGAGATTGCGAACAAACAAGCGTTACCTTACAGCCATTAAAAGGATATGATTAAGTATGAAGTTCCTTCAGAAAGTTGGAGTAATAAAAGTTGGATGTGAGTGACGTTCTGCAGCTTCGTCCTTCCATCCTGAGCTCATGGTATTAGACTGTAAGGTTCAGGACACTCGAGCTGATTTAAGTGTGTGATTGATTCCTGATTAAAGGTTCAGTGTAGGAGCTAGGAAATCCTGCTCTGAGAATTCTGTGAATACAGTATATATTTAGTTTTTAAATTATATCTTGAAAGGTATGAATTAATAGAGTTAAAGGCTACACCGCTGTGTTATTAATTCAATCAGCACTGAGCAGGAGCTCTTGTAAAGTTTGTCACTTCCGCATTGCACTTTTTTTCAGTTTCCCTCCATGACTTTTACCTTGTACTTCAAAACGAGATTACACCTAATAATAATTACTAAATGAAAATCATAAAACATTATTCTTCCTGTGTCATCCCGGGATGTCATTTCACGTTTCTTTAAACATGATAACCTCATGACTTCTTGTCCTGGATTAACAAGCCACTGACTCCTTTCTCCTTTAATGAGATTGCCTGGCACTGAGGTCACGCCCCTTTTAATGAAGAATGTTATACATATAGAGGCCAACCTTCCTTTATATTGATCAACAAGAACCGTGGCCATGCCTCATCTGTGTGGTTGACGGGCATAAAGGCCACACCTCCTTTACCTTCATGTACACACACACGCACACACTCTTTTACTTTTTTTTAAAAATTTTTTAGAAACAACACTGAGGCCACACCTGTTTTACTTTTTTTGTAAACCACATAGTACAGTGATAAACTTTTATGATAATTAGAGCTATTTGAGAGCTATAATTACCAAATCAGAGCAGAATGGACCGGAATAATCGCTTGTACAGTGTAAAACACTCGGCTGAAGTGAGCAGCCCTCATGTGTATCGAATTAAAGCCCTCAGTCCGGTTGTGTGTAGGAGCTGAGATGCGACACACGAGGCCCAGCGTCCCGAGACACACTCGGTGTGAGCAGTGTTTACTGCACTGGCCTTGGTTCATAAAAGAATGATTAAATGTGCAATATTTTATCCTTTCATGTGGAAAATGTAAATGTAATATGACACCCTGACTGTATAACTCCACAAATTAAAAAAAAATTATTTAAAGATATAAAATAGAATTATTAATTAAAATTAATAACAAAAAAAATGTAGTGTGGGAAATTTCCAAAATACTAGGCCTTCTAAATAAATAACATTAATTATTATATGATTATAAATGATTATAAATAAATTGCATATTATTAAATAATGTCTATTTATTTATATATTTATTTATTTATAAATTCTGTTTCTGTCTATCTATATAGGTATCAGATCAAATCACCATTTATTTATATAGCACTTTAAAGCAACCTAAATTGAACCAAAGTGCTTCACAGCACTACAAATGAATAGAAATACAAAAACAAAATAAAACACATAATTATAAATAAATAAATGAAAAATATAATAATAACAATAATAATAATAATAATAATAAATAAATAAAAAAACATAAACTTATAAAATACTAAAAGCCATTCTAAATAAGTGAGTCTTTAGTTCTGCTTTAAACGTAGGGAGGTCCGTACTGTTGCGTACGAAGTCATTTGTCTGCCTTTTCTGTCTGTCTGTGTAATTCGTTTTCTATCTGTTTATTTAAATATTAAACTTTTACTATTGCCATAAAAAAGTGTGTTTGTGTGTTTGATAAACATTTTATTTAATTCTTCGTTATTTATATTTAATTTCCAGGATAATTGGAATATTTCCCATTTATTTGTTGCATATAATTATGTTTGTTTGAAATATTTATTTTGTTTCCCCTTTTATGAATGGAAAAACAACAACAACAATGTCCCTTGTTTGTACGTGAGAAATGTTTCTCCGTGTTTTCATTCAGTGACGCTGTAATGACGCGCGCAGTCGGCCCGGTAGCCCCCCCCTCCCCCCCTCCCCCTCCCCGCGATTCCAGTCAGGCGCAGTCGTCAGGAAATTATCTACTAATATTTTCTCCCAAAATCCTTCGGCGTTATGAAAGTGAACACAGAAGAACATCAATATTTTCTTCCTCAGTGCTTCAATTTGTATTTCTCTTCTTTTAGCTTATTCGGTTTATAATTAGCGTGCTGGTGAAAGTTTTCTCATAGTCACGCACATCTGTCACCATAATGCAATATTTTACTGTAAAGTATTAAAGAATTCCCCAAACCCCTGAGCTCTTTATCAGAGCAGACTTTCTCATTATTGGGTTTTGTTTTTTTGTCTCGAACGTGCGTTCATGCGGTCAGTCGTTATTAACTCCTGATATGCGTTTTGTGATTGCAGGGGAAGCAGAGAGCATCATGGTGGCTGAAGCGGATCGGCTGAGTTTGCCTCACGGACAGCCGTCGTTTGAGAACATCGAGAAAAAGCGCCGAGCAAACTCCCACCTCCCCCCTGTCTTGGAGAAATGAGGGACACTTTTAGTGGTAGGGAGTCTGGGAGTGGGAATGAGAGGGTGATGATGAAGATGTTTCTTTACTCTGTCAGGGCTCTCTGAACTTCTTAATTATCAGAATTTAAATCAACTATTGATCATCAGTTTGATGCTGATCAGCTCAGCTAGCATCAAGAATCACAGCTTTAACAAATGATTGGAAAGTCCTCAGCCTGTCACTTTGGATCAAATTCAACTGACAAGCATAAAATCTCGACTCTGATTTGATGTTTTTGATAAAAATGACTAGTGCTGGCTACGTAAAAACCCAAAGTGGATTATATTGCAGTTGTGGCGCGGTATGTGCTCACCTTTAAAGAGTAACTGACGGATTGCAGTTAGAGAAAATAATTCTGTTCTTTCATTTTCAGACCTCACATGCTGGAGTTTAGTTTTTATCCTTGTATTATATATGTTTAAAAAAAATAATAACAATAATAACTAAACTTCATTACAAACTTCAATGGATCACCCCCACCCCCCCTCTCAGATTTTGAGACTGGAACACTTTTAATAATCAGGAGTCATACAGGAGAGACAGGGGAGATGCTGCTGTTTGTCATCTTTAATTTCTCTCTGATGTCTCAACACAGTTATGAAGTTCCTCAGCTCTTTTGGTGTACTCTGTAAAATGACAATGTGTTCCTTTTTACTGTTTGCTTCTGAGAAACATTAAATAAACAATGATCTATCTATCTATCTATCTATCTATCTATCTATCTATCTATCTATCTATCTATCTATCCATCCATCCATCCATCCATCCATCCATCTATCGAACACACTGTGTTTATCTATTTGCTTTTACCAACACTTGATGAACATGAAGGTCAGGCCAGTGTTGTGCTTGTTGTGTTTCTTTTGCGCTGGACTTTATCTGGTGTAGAATGATTGTACACATCCTTAATAAAAGAAACCCCAAAGAATTTGGAGCAACGGCTTTAATTTATTTCTGATCTTCTAATCATCCTGTTAGTGGTGGCGATGGACTCCAACTTCTCTGTGAAACATAAGAAGGGTTTGTTTGATGGCGCTCACTGGATTGACCAACACACAATACAATGGGAAAATCCAAGAAGCTCAGTGCAGACCTGAGAGAGAGGAAGGTGAACATCCTAAACCACTGCAGACTCAGAGATCAGCTTAAACAACTGTACACTTTAAGCAGAGGTTATTGGAAGGTGGAACAAGATCTGTAAGAAGACCCAAACTGTTCCCCTCAGCTGAGAGGAAACTGAAGAGCTGATATTCTGGAACCACCACAACACATGAGGTCTACAAACTATTTCTTGGACTTGATGACTTGGTTTGTGCTCTGACATGCACTGTTAGCTGTGGGACATTATCTAGACAGGTGTGTTTCTTTCCAAATCATGTCCAATCAACTGAATTTACAATCAAGTTGTAGAAACATCTCAAGAATGATCAGTGGAGTGAGGATGCACCTGAGCTCAATTTTGAGTGTCATTGCAAAGGGTGTGAATACTTATGTACATGTGATTATTATTATTATTTTTTTTTATTTGCAAAGATTTCAAACAAACTTCTTTCATGTTGTCATTGTGGGGTGTTTGTAGAATTTTGAGCAAAATAGTGAATTTAATAAATTTTGGGAAAAGGCTGTAACATAAGTGAAGCGCCAGGACCTCTAAAGGTGTGTGTGTGTGTGTGTGTGTGTGTGTGAGAGAGAGAGAGAGAGAGATATCCTGCACCAGCACATCCTTTAAGTCCTGTAGGTTGTGATGTTTAGCCTCCATGATCAGACTTGTTTGTCCAGGACATCCTACAGATAAATGAATAAACAGTTTATTTATTTATTATTTTCAGAATAATGTGTGTGTGTGTGTGTGTACCTGTGCCTAGGAACGTGAAACCTTGTACACTGTTAGCTCTGAACCTGCCCTGATTGTGTTTAAATGAACTGCGTTATTATTTAAAGTTTGATGTGATGTGATGTGGTGGGCGGGGCCTGAGATGAAAAGTCCGGCGGGCTCGGTGACGTCACCGGGTCCTATAAAGCGGCGGGTGGACGAGACCCTCACCTGTTGTGTTCTCTGCGTGCGGGAGTTTACGGGCGCGCGCGTGTCGGTGTATGTGTGTTTGTGACGTCATGTCCCGGTTACTGATCCCGGCGCTGCTGTGCGGCGTGTGTGTGTGCGTGTGTGCGGTGCAGCAGCGGGACTACGGCGTGAAGCTGTGCGGGAGAGAGTTCATCCGCGCCGTCATCTTCACCTGCGGGGGGTCGCGGTGGAGGAGAGCCGTCGACCTGGAGCTCCCGGGACTGTGTGAGTCTCACACACACACACACACACGTTGAACTTTGTTTATAAGAACAATGACAGACATGCGTTTTTATTCCCACAGCATTATTATAAAACCTGCAATTGTAGAAAGAGAAACAAGTATATAATAATAATAATAATAATAATAACTATAATAATAATAATAATAATAATAATAACTATAATAATAATAATAATAATAACTATAATAACAGGTATATTCAACAGGTATCCTTTGATAAATAAATTGCGTCTTTGTGCATCTTTATAGCTTTAGATTATGTATTTTATTTTGGAGAAGAGAACCTTTAAATAGGTTTTGCAGTTCTTTTAAATGTCCAGGTGTGAACCTTTAATTATTTCAGTGATATTAAGGGAACATAGTGGAACGTTAGTTATTTACTGAGAGCAGAAACAAAATAAGTGTTTCTGATCCACTGATCACTGATTTTAATATCTTAAAATGAACTGAACTGATTTTTTTTTTTACCTTTTGACTTTAGTTTGAGACAAAAACGAAGAGAGAAACGCAGCTTGTCATATACAACAATACTGAGAGACCAGAAAGTGTCAAAAGTCGTCCGTCCTGAAGATTTATACAAACATAATTACAGCCGTTTGTTGACACTGGAGACTCTAATAAAATTATAAATAAAATGCAAGTCTGTGTTTGGTACCAGAAATAATAATAATCATAATAATAATTGTCTTTTAATAGTAAAACAATTCACCTGTTATTCTGTACTGTAAGTCTTTCCTGGTTTCTGATCCGAATATAATTTTCACGACTAACTGAACACATGAATGAAATAATAATAATAATCATCACTGTGTGTGTGTGTGTGTGTGTGTGTGTGTGTGTGTGTGTGTGTGTGTGTGTGTGTAATCAGAGCGCGGTGTTAATCAGACTCTTTGGTGTAAACTCCATCAGTCCTGATCATTAATTAGGTTCTGAGCTCATGTCCTAAACCCCTGAGTCTGTCCATTAGATATGAGAGGTGAGGACAGGTGACGTGTTTGGACGTGTAGTGACGTGTCTTATGTGTAGCTTCTGTCATCACAAACCCGAGGGACCTTTAAACACGTTAAAGGTGTTCAGAATGATGGAGAAATCTGGGAACGCAGGACACGTTTCATATACTGTGTATAATATACTGTATATGATCATATAATACAGTATAATATAAAAAATAGAGAAAAAAATTATATAAAAAATAAATAAGGGAACAATTTAGTTGATTTTTAAGCGTTTAATTTTTTAACAAGCGTCATCTTGTACTTTGGTATTTGCTGAGGCGGCAACAAATGATTTTTAGTTTTGTAATCAGATGATCTGTTTAATTTATTGAAATTACAAACTAAGGAATTTAATTTTCAGTAAAGAATAAATAAATAAGAGCATTCAAATTCATGTTTATCTTTGTCCTTTTCTGTCTTTTTAATTTTAATTAATCTTTCACGTAATCAATATCACACATAATAATAATAACAATATTATAATTATTATTCATTAATAATATTAATAATATTTATTATTATTATCACAAATTACACAGTTCATTTGATAGTGTTTATATTTTCATCCAAAGATAAACCTTGTTCTTAATGTCTGACTCTTTTTGCAGTGACGTCATTTGACATCCTATAAGACACGCCCCCTTGTTAGAGCCCCCCCCCACACACACACAAAGTAAAAGCACGTACACACAAGGATTTGCAGTTGTGTGTTTTTCTGTAAAGAGACGTTTGTGCGACATTTATTAGAATGAGTCTCCAGTGTCAGGGGTAAAGCCGTAACTACGTTTTTAATAAAAATCTTCAGGACGGATGAGTTTACACTTTCTGGTTTGTCAGTATCATGACGAGCTGCATTTCTTTCTTGTTATTTGTGCCAGTAAATTAAAGAAAGGGGGAAAAATAGAGGCTGGTGAGGGAATGAGTGTTTATAGCTGCTATAAGGTAAGTGAGCATGGACATCCTGGGAGACTAATGTAATAATTAACTTGAAGTTGCTGTGGTGTAAGAGGATTAATACACTTCCAGGTGTGCTGTAATTTGAAAATATTGATGTAAACAATAAACACACACATTCACACTTACTGCAGCTGTTTAAACTGTAATGAAACTGATCCAGGATCAGCGGTTAATCATTAATATCTCCGTTCCTCAGATCCGAACCCGTTACTCTCTTACCAAAGCTCGTCAGATGAAGGAGGCGAGCAGCTCAGCAGGATGAAAAGTGACGACGCAGATCCAGACAAACCCTCCTCCATCCTCTCCTCCTCCTCATCTCTCACTGACCTCCTCCAGGCCATGGGAGCTCGGAGGAACACCAGGGATGAGTCGAGTCTGTCTGCAGAGGTGCAGAGGAGCTGGCTGGAGTCGCTCTACTCGTCTAAACCACTAGGGGGCGAACGTGTGAAGAGTTTAGACCTCGGCTGGCTTCGTGAGGACCGGAGGAGGCGCAACCACTCGCTGGGTCTGGCGGGGCTCTGCTGCACCCAGGGCTGCACCAAGAACGACATCGGACTCCTGTGCTGAGGACGGAGCGGAAGAGTGCGGCCCGGGACTTATTCACACACAGGCGGGTCTCTGGACGCTGCTCCAGAAATGTCCACTTTGTAAATATTGTGTATGATGACAATGTGTATATGTTCTATATAAATGAACAAAAATATAACAAAAACAAATAAAACTTTATTGTGAGAGAGCTGTGTGACTGACGGGCCGTGATTTATAAACCGCTGCGACTTCGTCACGACTTCGCTGTGTGACAAGCAAATCTGGATCGACAGGGGCGGAGCTTAAGTTAAATTCAACCACCAATCAATCACAAGCTTGAGAGTGTGTCATATCTATGAACAGCACGACTCTGAAAATATTAACACTGATATCGAACAATAAGCAAAGTATTATACATCATGATGGCAATACACAGCTAAACACTGTGTTTAAAACACTAACACACTGCTATAAATATTTATTTAATAAGATAATTAAAATGTTTTCTTTTTCACAGCACACACACACACTTAAAAATGCTTTTAAAGAAACACACATCAGCTCTCTTCATGTATTCCCTTTTTTAATGTTCACTTCTGCTCCTGAAGAAAGGAAAAAAAAAAGATTTTGCCAAACAAATTTACAGATCTATCCTCTGAGTTTACTGCGACAGGACTGAAGGCGCGACCGATCCAAAACAAAACAACACAAAATACCAAACATGATACAAAATATAAAACAGAAAAGAACAGATTCCTGTAGGTAAATAAAAAATAAAAATAATCTGTCAACACAAAGCTTTTATATTCATATATATTCACACAGCAATGTTAAAAACAAGAGCACACACACGTTCCGCTTTCTGAAAACGTTTCAGTCCATGAGTGAAAATGCGGTTCTGTTTTCCATGAAGTAGTCCAGAGTAAACTAGGAGACATGGATCAGAGAATAAAAACGAACATCAGCAGAAAACCTGAGACGCAAAACACGTTAAGAATTTGTCTCACAAACTTGAGTTGACTTGAGCTGCATATTTTTTTCCCACATGGACCTTTTTTTCGTTCAGGAGTTTATGAGTTAATGATGAGTCGTTTGTGAACCAGTCGACTCCTTTAAAGAAGACTTTCAGCGATGACCAGAACAAGCGCGGGTCAGAACATCGCGAGTGAGACGTCTGAGAACCGACACTTATCGAAGCCCGACACCTGAGTCGAGTCAGTGATTCAGAGTCGAGTCAGTGATTCAGGCGATTCATGAGTTTGTCCTAAAATGAAAGGGAGCTGTGCGCATGTTTTCCACACAGCGCTTCCCTGCTGTAGAGTGTATTATAATGGTGTAGTGTGCAGCAACAAACAAACAAACAAAAACAAATAAACAAACATCTTCACAGCTGCCGTTTAAGCTCCAAGTGATGAACACTGACAGATGGGTTGTGATGAAGCAAAGTTCTTTAACACACACACACACACACACACACACCCTGAGTATAAAGTATACACACTTAAACAATAGTGGAATGTTTTTGTTGTTGTTGTTTTTACACCTGCATGTCGTCATGGCGACTGCTGAAGGCAACATATACAGTGCAAATGTGTGTGAGAGAAACCGGAGTCATGGAGGGACCTGGATAAAGGCTGCGTCCTAATAACACCTGAGTGTCCTCACCCCCCCACCCCCACCCCACTGTCCTTTTACACCCTCTAGTGGACGATGTGGTCGTGTTCATCCATCTTTACTCTCCCTGATCGAGTCCACGGTTTGACTGAGAGACCTGAAGGACGGCCTCTGACCCGGATCGGCCGACCAGCAGTCCTTCATCACGTGATACACCTGAGGAAGAGGAAGAGCGATGCTGAGTGATGGCACGGTGTGATGAAGCAGAGTCACTGCTGATTATTTTCCCTGAATGATTTAAATTTTTAATCTGTGTAGTATCTGTTGCTATGGAAACGATAACATATTAGACTGAGTGTGAGAATTAGTGAAGTACTGTTTTATAAAATATAAGAACAATTTACAATAGTATAAATATGGTGTGTGTGTGTGTCGGCACTGATTTTATTATTATATATATATATATATATAATACAGAAGATGTGTGTGGGCCAAAGAAGCTCCTTCTGAACTTTATACAACATGGGAGTAACCGACCTCGCTTTGCTAAAAACTAGAATCATTTATTTATTTAACTATTGATACTAAAATTTCTAGAAGTTTCTAGAAGTATGTGACCTGTAACTAGAAGAGAAGAGAAGAGAATATTCAATTATTGTCACATGTACTTTTTACAGCACAGCGAAATTTCTTCTTCGCATATCCCAATTAGGAAACT
>JAQQZT010000011.1:26197224-26208819 GCA_030068275.1 Clarias platycephalus | reverse complement strand
ACTTAAATAATTCATTTGATTGTGTGAAGCTGCTTTGCGACAATGACAATTGTTAAAAGCGCTATACAAATAAAATTTAATTGAATTGAATACAGACGCGTCCACGTGGGATAAAAGTCATAAAAGTCACTGAAGCGGAACCGTCAGGAGACATGAATCAGAACTGAGCGCGTGACGTGAACATCGCCTGTCACTGAATCTACAAATCCTCTCTAGTCCAGGAGTTAAATAAGGAGGAGGAAGGGGAGGAGGAGGAGCGTGTGTGTGTGTGTGTGTGTGTGTGTGTTTGAGGGGGGCGGTGTATTAAATGAGCCTTGCTAAAAAAAAAAAAACAATACCCAAATCATCTGAACCACTTCACAGGAGAATTCCTGGAACTCTGGCTCTAACTGGTGTTGTTTTGGAACGATAAAATCCATCAGATGCGATGGAAAAAAATTTACCTACTGGAAGTGTGTGGAAAAACATCACACACACACACACACACACACACACACACACACACACACACACACACACACCAAGCTCTTCACACTGCGACCGACAAAAACACATTGTTCGTTATTAATATCGCTGACCGTTAATCATAAATTAATATTAACATCACTGACGACACTGCGCGATTGTACGGTAATTCAGACAACACACTTTGTGTGTGTGTGTGTGTGTGTGTGTGTGTGAGACCCTTTAGCGTGTTGCTGGGGTTCTGTTTTGGGATGTGCTCCTATCTTGTGCCAGCTGTGTTCCCAGAACTATTGAGGAAGTTCTTCACAAAGTTAAAGTCAGCGCCCTTTGTTAGAATTTCCCTTTGGCTCTCTTACAGCTTCTGTGCCTGCTCTTCGTCCCACACACACACACACACACACACACACTTCTTCACTTATAATAATATTCACCTTTCCATCAATCACACGTGTGTTTATTGCCGAGTTTTGTGTCAAATCAAACGCTCGTCCTGCGGTTAAACGCGCGAGCGGCCCGGAGTCGAGCGCAGCTGCTGCTTTAATTATGCAAATTCAACTTTTTATGATGTTTAGGTGTTCACATGTGTGTGTGTGTGTGTGTGTGTGTAAATGTACAAACAAAAAACAGGAGAAAATATTTTATTGTTTAGGGGTTTAAACAAGCTGTTCATTTGTCCCTCGCTAATGTGACCTCACGCTAATGTGACCTCACGCTAATGTGACCTCCCCATGCTCGTTGCTCAGGTCTGCAGTTCTCAGGGGGCGTGGCTTATTTTCAGTGTCTATGTAAATGAGCAGAAGCTCCTATCCTACAGGTGGCGCACTCTGAACTATTCACACATTTCCATCCCGTGTGGTTGGAGTAACTTATAGAATCTTATTTTAATCGAGGTATGGTTAATATGCGTCAATCATAGCTACAGTCGGAGTCTGTACGCGTGGTTCAATCGTCTCTACGCGTTTACTACAATTACACGACGTCACCAGACACACTTTAACAAACTCACGTACAAACTTCAACACATCAATGTGAATTAGCAGAAGCCCCGCCCCCCTACCAGCACATCACACACGCGCGCAGGCGTGTTCTGGACTACGCGTTGAGGTTTATCGGCCGCATACGAGTCACGCTTTTAAATAAACACAGAGTTTTAAAAGCAAAATATTTAGTGTTTATTTTATTGTCGCTTCACCGTTAAAGTTTAACCAGTAACCGATTAATTTCATAAAGATTCCAGAGACATGGAGTGGAACATCACACACACACACACACACACACACACACACACACACACACACACTCTTTAAGGTTCTGTCACTTTGCTTGGAGGTCACCGCTCCAATAGCGCTCAAGCATGCTCTGTTTAATGTGTAAACACGCTCTGTGTGTGTGTGTGTGTGTGTGTGTGTGAGACCTACCTACTACGACACCCTCAAAACTTTAAACTGCATATTAAGGAAGTTTGGAGTAACAAGCCGCAACCGACTTTAGCAAAGTTTCCTAGAAAAGATTTAAAAAAAAAAGAACTTCTAACAAACTTCCAACTTCTGCTTCATACACACAGGCAACATGACACACACACACACACACACACGTCCCCAAACTGAAGGGCGTATTTAATTATAACATACAATAATAATCTTCTCAGGTTGTGAGAACCGAATACGTCTGAATACATCGTAAAAAAAAAAAAAATAAAAAATAAAAAAGGTGAAATGGTGATGAAAATGAAAGAAAACGAGAAACTGTTGTGTGTGTGTGTGTGTGTTCATAAAAAGTAATACGAAATCTCCAGATTGTTCTTCTTTCTGCATGAAAAGATTTCCAGAAATGTGTGTGTGTGTGTGTGTGTGTGTTCAGGAAAATTTTTACGCAAGACGTCTGTCATCATTTGGATTCGCAGTAAAAATAAGACTGACATTTCAAAACATTTTCGTGTGCGGGCAGAGGCGTGGCCATGCAAATCACACTCATCATCAGCAGGTCACATGACCATGACACGTCCCTGTAATTTAATCCAAACCCCTGGAATCGCTGCCTCTCTCACACGCCCTTGTTTATATTAAAAAACATTCTGTGTCGTAACTTTTATTCCGGTAAAAAAAACAACAACAACAGATCAGACACAAAAACAGCGAGCGCTTCCTGGAATGTCTTTAAACCGAGGGAACGTGAGGGAACGGCGTTCTCCGTGAAAAGGCGCAGTCAGAAAAAGATGAAAGGCTTTGATGTAGCTTTAGAAAGTAGCACAGAACCACAGAAAGATCAAAGTGTGTGAAGTAACCGTCCAGTCGCGCGCCGTGAAACCGCGACTGCGTAATGACCTCATCGTACCGCAGCAGCCTCAGGTTTTAGTCCTCTTGACACCAAGAAACAACGCAGATGCGTACAGTACGTGAAGTTATCCCAGGCGTCCTCGATTAATGTTTTCTTTCATTTAAGTGTCTGCTGAGTTTTTGAGTCAACGACAAAATGTTTGTAGAAAAAAGATCCTAATAATAAACTGAGCGAGTTTCCACAAATGCAAAAAAAAAAAAAAGTGAGACGATAAACGTAGAAAGAAACCAGTAAAATTTGTAGCTAGACTTCACTCTAATGTGAATACGTTAGCTAATGCAATACGTTTCGTTTGTTTAATTTTATACAAAGGCTCTGGTGTGTAAATCTGTGCACTTTATGTTTATTAAATGTGTAGTAAGTTAAATATGTTGTTTTTGTTAAATATATATAAATATGTAGGAACAAAAACCTATTTTCCTTTAACTGTTGATCAAAAAAGTAAAAAAAACGTCCTGTATGTTTTTCCTTTGATGAAAATGAAATGAGATTCTACATAAAAGTACAAAATTGTGGGTGGGGTCAATTAAAAAAATCAATTAGCAAGGATTTTGCATAAATTAATGAAACTGTACTTAATTAGGTTTATTTTATTACTACATTACTGTACTGTAGTTAAAACTTACTAATGTTGTAATATGTAATATAAAAATAATTAAAAAATAGATTTAAAAGTCACAATAAACCATAAATTTACATTTATTCATCATGATCATTTTGAGTTTTTTGTTTTTTTTGTTCTTTCCCTGAATTGTAACTTAATTTTAGATAAAATTGTCAGAATTTCCCTTAAAGGTTACTTTTTTTTTTTTAGATCTTGTAGTTGAAGTGATCTATTCATCTCTTAGGGCTCTATGATTCTTAAAAAACTACAGTATGTGTAAGTTACCTGTAACAGATTGCAGCTTTTTGGGATTAAATAATTGCACAGGTCCACACCGCGATTTAGATTTTTACGTGATTTTTTTTTCTATATCCATCAATCGATTTATCTGTTTGTTTGTTATTTTTGACTAAACTCTGAGTACGAAATCATCACCGGCTGCTTCAAATCAATGTCTTTAATGCTGTAAATTGTTTTAACTTAGAGGGAAAAAAACATAATGATTAAATAAAAGAATAACTGACTTGTTGTTAATAACGCTATTAAATGTTGACAGCTAAATGATGAGATCTAGTGTATGAAAGCATGTTTCCGGGTGTGATGATGATGATGATGATAATGTAAAAAGCGCGATCTTTCATTTAACTAATCACTCCGCGCACCCCGTGCGCATGTGCGTCGGCTCTCACGGCCTTTAATAAGCGCGGTGCAGCGTTTCAGTTTCGGTTTTACCCTCCAGGGAGACTCTCGAGATCAGAACTCATCACAGCTGTCAAGACCTAACAGCACACACACACACACACACACACATCACAAACAGATCTTTTAAATATCGCCTCCTCCCCTCCCCCCTCATGATTATGTGATTATTCTTTAATTCATCACGTCCACTAAATGTACACACAATTTAATGGCTCACACACACACACACACACATACAATGTTAATAAATAATACGCAGTTTTATGTGTGTGCGTGCGTGTGTGTGTTATGGTGATGTTGTTTGTGGTGATGTTGTAACAGAACGATACACACTTTGTTGTTTTGTCGAAGATGCAGGACGATCAACGATGCAAATTAAAAACATTCTCTTATTCCTGATTTGTCCTCCACTGTCTCTCTATCTTTTTTTCACACACACACACACACACAAACATACACACAGAGAGACTGAAACTACACCCTCATATGAAAGGGGCACGACTTGGCCGTGTGCAGAACAGGAAGCGAGAGGAACAGAGTGTGTCCTCTGTGACGAGGATGAGAGAGCTGTTTCTGGGGAGCTTCTGAGAAATGAGAGATATGATGAGTTACGTACAGTCTGAGTCAACACCAAACTTACACACTAACACGTTTTTAATAATCGACTAGTAATTTAAAAAAAAAAAGTGATCGATTCAGAAAATATTTCTGTGGAGTTTATTTACCTTCAATGACTTTGTAATTTATTTACAAGTTTTTTTTTTTTACTTTCATGAACATTACAAACATTTATTTATAATCATTTACTTCTACAAACTTTACACTTTACTATTTATTTACTTTCAGCAACTTTAACATCTTATTTATAATTGATTTACTTTCAGCAACTTTAATGTCTAGAAACTTTACAAAAATTCAATCTGCAATTGATTGACACCCTGTCCAGGTTGTCCCCCACCTCGTGCCCTAAGCCCCCTGGCTCCAGACCCCCCATGAGTCTGAATACAGGATAAAGTGATTTATTTTAATTCTATTTATGTTAATAAACTTTAAAATTTATTTCATATTCATTTACTTTCAGTAACTTTACAACAATATATTTACAAAAAAAAAATGTTCTTTTAAGGATCGTTGCATTTTTTTATTTACTTTTACAATTGGTTTGCTTTCAAAGACTTAAAGACTTATACATAATTTATTTACTGTCTGCAACTTTATACCAATTTTTTTTTACAAGTTGTTTTTTTTGCTGTCAGAAACTTTAAAAAGATTTATTAACCATGAATTTACT
Source organism: Clarias platycephalus (assembly GCA_030068275.1). Lineage (NCBI taxonomy): Eukaryota > Metazoa > Chordata > Actinopteri > Siluriformes > Clariidae > Clarias > Clarias platycephalus. The sequence goes on along the minus strand of JAQQZT010000011.1, from coordinate 26,203,420 downwards.
TCTTTAAACATTTTTTTTTTACAGTTTATTACTTTCAGAAATGTTTTTTTTATTTACTTTCAACAACTTTAATCAGATTTATTTATAATTAATTTGCTTTTAGAAACTTTACCAAAAATATTTTTACTGTATTATTTTCAGCAGCTTTACAATGATTTATTTGCATTTTATTTACATTAAGAATCTTTACAAGTTATTTACTATTTATTTACTTCCAGAAACATTACATCAATTTATTTAAATGGTTTCTTTTTTACTTTTAAGCAACTTTGCATTTTTTTTTTTTACAGTTCACCTTTTACATTTTATTTTACAGTTGGTTTACTTCCAAAAACAGATTTGTTTCCAATTTATTTACTTTCAGCAACTTTACACCAATTTATTAATTACGTTTTTTTTTTTTTTACTTTTAGCTACTTTACTATTATTTTTTAATTTTAGCAACTTATTTTACTTAACTTAAGATGTTTACTTACAACTGACTTATTTTCATCAACAATGAAGGGGTTTCTTTACATTTTCTTTTCTTTTCATTGATATTTAAGATATTTCACAGCACCATCTGTGACCAGCTTTAATTACAGCCGCCATTCACCATGCCATGTCTCAACAACCTTAGAAATCACCAGAGAACTGATTTAATTAGCCATATAGCTGAGATCTTGTACTGATGACAGGAGCGTCGTTCCAGTCCGTAAGTCTTCTCCAGAACGTCACAAACATTCTCACTGGAGTTACCGTAAGGTCGGGTGTGAAAATTATTCCTCATGCTCCTCAATGGCGCGTGCCATCAGGGAAGAAACCCTCCATAGATGTGATTCAGTACATTCAGGTGGTCAGCTGACTTCATTTTATTGCCCCATAACGTTACTGAGTCTCGACCTGATCACCTGATCAACCCCAGATCATAACACTGTCTCCAGAGACACTTGTACAGTGGACACTATAGAGTTGAGGTTGAGGGTTCAGCTCCGTCCTTCCGGGGTTTAATAATGTCTCGGACAGTTCTTAACCCAATTCTATTCATTTCAGGTTGATCTCCTGAGTTGTTGTCTTTGCTTGATGCAGGACTATAACTTGACTTTTCAGGAACACAGTATATAAGAGCTTCTCCATGACCCTGCGTGTGTGAGAAACGAGAAGCTCCTCACTGCATCAGTTAGTAATTTGCTTAAGTGCTGCTTTAGTAATTATCCGATCACTGGCTCTTCGCTGATTTTAAATCCAAACGGTGACATTTGTTTTATGGCCAGGTGGTTTATTATATCGGGTTTATATACAAGGACTTGCTTTCGTCACCCTGAGAGACAGAGGAAAAGAGAGAGACAGATCCAGGAACACAAAGAAGAAGAGAAAACAAAAGAGAGAGACTAAAAGAAAGAGGTAAACAATGTCAGAGACTCAGAAGGAAACAGAAAGATTAAGAGAAAAAGGAAAGACAAAGAGCACACACTCCCACACACACACACTGAAAATCAGGAAGTTTCACTAAAAATTTAGTAAGGAGTGCTAACGAGCCGTAAAAACATCAATTCGGCTTGGAGGGCGGAGCCACGACCCACGGAGCTCACCCCCTGCAGAGAGGCTGACATACGAACCCCACTGATTTACTTTAATTACTTAGAATAATTTACAATTTATAACAATAATAATAATAATAATAACAACAATAATAGGTAACAGTAGTACAGTGTGTGTTAATGTAGGCGGGGTTTTCCCTACAGTTGGAGAATCAAAGAGAAAAAAGTTGGCAAAAATCCCCACGTCCTCTCTCTCTCTCTGTCACACACACACACACACACACACACACACAAGCACACACGTCAGTTGGTCACCTTGCGGCATTTGCGGTGTGTCTTCAGAAACGAAGAGACAGGAAGTGAAAGAACTAGGTGTGTGTTTGTGTGTGTGTGTGTGTGTAGGTTAAAAATGGAAAACCTTCGTATGTAAAGTCTGCGAGATGTAAATAAAAATAATATGTAATAAATTGTTATAATGCTGCATGTTGCCTTTAGATTACAGATTAATTACTGATATAATTATTAATAATTATTATTATCTCAGTAATTAATCTGTAATTTAAACAAAATTAACCGCGCACAGCCAAACTTAACTGCGCCATTCGAACCTGGCAGACGCTGATATTTTATCTCAGACATCACACTCCCGAGTGTTTTATTCCTCTTACGCCACAACCGTGCGCTAATTAGGAACTGTTACCTATTAATTAACCGCTAATCAACAATTAATTAACCGTTATCTGTTAATCCGTAATTAGGAACTGCTATCTTTTTAAAGAGCGGCATGTCGTACGTTTTATATGTTTACAGTTACATTTAATGATGAAAAGAACACAGGACACGACATCTGTCAGTATTTTATCATCATTTAATCTTAACTTAATTTTATAAAATTGTTTTAAAACATAGTTTTCTTAGTTCATGCCAGAATAAAAAAAGCAAAAAAGCAACAACCTCAGGATGCGTGAACGAGCAAACAGCCTGGAGATGTTATTTTACGAGCCATAAACACAACGCAAACCGTCAATGACTGACACACACACACACTTCTGGAGTTATCGGAGTGTGTACAGAGAAAGGGGGCTGTGTGGATTTGGCTTATCTCCCTCACACACACACACACACACACACACACACACACACACAAATGGATCCAAACAATGACTTAAACACACGTTAAAGCTAGGTTCATGTAAGTAGCTTTATAATTTTTGTTAAGATATTCACGATACAACGAAACAAACAGTTTGACCTCAAAATGAGATAAATCCACTGCAGTTTTGAGAAGCCTATAGTCTTGTATTTTGTGCATGTTTTTTTCCTTCAGTCACAAGACTGTTAAAAAGCAGAAATACCAAAATACCACCTTAAAATTGGTTGGTTTGCATCTGTGAATTTTGTATGATGTCGCAAAACGCTACAATTCCATCTCCTACAGTTTTGTCCCACTGAATAAATCAGCCTGTAGTTGTTTTCAACTTCATTTCTTTTGCATGAATAATATTTTGTATAAGTTAAAATATAAAACAGAGCAAGCTCATGATGTGATTGTGATTTTGTACAAGAAAAAAAGTTGGGTTTTGTTGCTTGCAAAACCTGTTTAATTATACAGATTGTTAAAGAGAAACATTATAAAAACACAAAAACAGCATCATCATCATCATCATCATCATCAGCACCTCTACCACTTCACTGGGTGACGTACATTAGAACTTGATGACAGCTGGGGAACAGAGTGTAAAACTCCCTTTACTCTTCTTTAACGTTCTCCAAAAACCCATTTAACTCATTTAGTTCACTCGTGGCAGCTGATGTTTATTAGAAATTTCCCCACCGTGGGACGAATAAAGGTATTTTTTGTCCAGTTGCCAGTTTCACTACACTGATCACATGACAGAAAGGAGCAATGTGATTGGCTCTTTTTGGATGTGTCTCGTTTTGCGGTGTGTCACTCTCTGTTGTGTTTGGCCAAAAACCTGTATGTTCAAAGTTACTAAATAAAGCATATGTACCTTTTTTTTTCTTTTTGAAAAGGCCACTTTAAATTGTGATGATAAAAGTTTGTAAATGTTATTTCTTAAAAACATTTCTGTTCTCAATATTAATTCTTTTATAAATCAAACTATTAGCATTGAAATATAAAAAGAGGAACATTCTGTACTCAGACAAAAGTGCTACCTGCCCTCTTCATCATACCAGAAGAAGAGGGCAGCTACACCCGTTTACTGAGCCAGTCACTACAAAGTCAAAGTCTTTTGTTATCACAATTTGTGTTATAACGTAACAAAAAGTAATTAAATAATCCTGTATTCGTTTGTTTCTTTTATTCTGATGGTAAAAACAAATCTTGAGAAATGTACGGTTTTGAATGATTTTACATTGTAATGTGTTTGTTCCAGATGTTTTTGAGTCGTTCTTTCTCAGAATAAACACTAAGTTACACATGCGCTATTACATATACAATAAATAAACACAATTTAATTAATTAGTGAAAGAACTCTTGAGGACCAAATCAAATTAAAACGGTGCGCTGATCTTTAAATGACAAAATCTAAAATCTAATAATATTATATGAACTTTATTTCTGAATCAATTAAGTTAAATTTGTACTTTTTGAGTTCTTCAATTTGATACACTAATGTGTTATAAGCAGACCTGGCAGAAATAATAAAATACTATAATACATTTATTTGAGTTTTATTTAATATTGGTGTTTGGCAGAGTAATAAACTTATAATTTGTAATCACTTTATTAAAAAAAAAAAACTAAACTAAATTTAGACTATCAGCTGGCATTTGAGAACCCAGACTCGGGTTAAATACTAAACGTCGCATTATGGTTGATGTAGTTCACTAGATGGAGTGTAGATGTCGCTGTTTTCACTGCCTAAGTAGTGCACTTAAAGAGCACGGAGGCGGCAGATCAGTATTCGGCCGACTTTACTTCAGTTCCTACTCTGGCGAGCATGTTAACTACTAGTTTATTATTATTATTTATTTTTGTAAACAAACAAACAAACAAAAAACTAATGTTCGGTGTTAAACATTTAAGCTAAACTGCTAACTCTGTTTATTTACTAACCCTAACCAAGTTAACGCACTTGTCGTGGAACTCCGCTGTACTTACTGTCTTCTCTTCAGATAAACTTCTTCTTTCTGTAGAAAATTCCTCAAATGCTTGAATGATGTCCGCGCGTTTCTCTTTAATCCATAACTAATGTCGACTTTCTGAAGTCACACCATCGCTCATGAACAGTTAACTCTTAGCGCGCTAGCTCACGCTAGTCAGTGCCTCAACACCACCTCTAACGCGTTATTTATTTCCCATCCGTACTGAACTGGCGCTGCGATTGGCTGCGGTCACATGACTGACAGCTCAACTGTCCAATCACTGAGGTGACTGTGATAGCCACTCCAGGCACAAGGGGCGGGGTTTTGTGAGATAATTGAAAATAATAAAAAGTGACAGTATTTAATGCTCTTCAGTTATATTATATTATATTATATTATATTATATTATATTATATTATATAATTAATTTCAATAAAAAGGCAAAGAAGTATAATACACTTTCCCCTTTATTCCACCTGTAATGCAGTTTATGTTGTAGTTTGTCAATTAGATTTACAGAAATACTTTCCATACAAAACTAAACAAACCTAACAATCTGATTGTTTTTCCCTTTTAAAACTATTTCAAGCACGGCACTGAAAATAAGTAAATGGCCCCATCTACAGGTAAACCTGTAACTATACTGTATGAGCTTTAAATATACTGTATTTCTTTTTCAATACAGTGCTGTGCAAAACCCTCAGGTGGTGTTCCCAAATTACCCGTACTGTGTGAATAAGCATATGAGTGTGTGTGTGTGTGTGTGTGTGTGTTCCAGCGTGTACCCTACCTTGTGCCCCCGACCCTGTTACACAGCATAAAGAGCAGTATAGACCATGAGTGAGTGAGTAAACAATAATTTATGACCTTATTTATGACCATGACCTTAAAAAAAAAAAAGATTATCGATAAGAAATCAATTATGAAATAAGAAATACAAAATATGAAAAACATTAGCTATAGAAAATATAGCTATAGAACAAAATATAAAATACAAAAAACTTAGGTGTACAAATATAGAACATTTATCTGTACATGCAGTTTTTTTTCATGCAGAAAAAAAGAAATTCCATTTAAATAATACGCTGCTTTGTTTCCTGTAAGATTAACATTTTTGCTGGAATACTAACGTGTGGAAATCAGAAATGTTGCTGTGTACTGACTTAATAATGATGTCATAAAGTAAACATGTATAATAAAGCCTGTACAAAAAAACAGGGTGCCTAAGTAGTGTACACATTAATAACTATATCACAAGTCCTTATAATTTAAATGTTTTTAAATTTTAACATATAAATATATAATATACAATATAGTAATATATACTTTATAAATATATATTAAATATTACTATATTGTAGTATAAAGCAAAAGGTGTTACGTATATTACACTACGAGTCAAAAGTTTGTACACCCCTTCTAACGTCCTGATGTTTATTTCTTTCTACACTGTAAAACAATACTGAAGGCGTTTATCCGAAACACACGATAATCTCCTTTGAACAGTTGATATTGAGATGTATATCTGCTACTTCTGCTCTGTGAAGCTTCATAACGGCTCTAAT
>JAQQZT010000011.1:26167508-26183459 GCA_030068275.1 Clarias platycephalus | reverse complement strand
ATTCTAAGAATTTTCTTAGAATTTCATCACTAGGAGCAACTTTTAGGCTTAAGAAGCTTTGTGAATACGGGCCCTGGACGTTCGTTTTAATGCAGAAAATGCAAAATTTCATTTCTTAAAGGTGGAAATTCGTAAGGAAGGGCATTCGTATGCCTAAATTCCGCTGTATTTGCTATGTGTGATACTTATAGAATCGCAATACAAATGAATCTGGCACTGAGATAATATTGCATCCCTAAAATGATGCGATATCATATATTATGGTGATTCCCATCCTTACTTTTTATAGTAACTCCTCATTCACATAGACTTGTACGGTAGAAGCTCCAGGTGTTTAAAACAGATTGAAATCCATGCAACTGTTGATGTGGTGATGTTTTCTGTAAGGAGACGTTTATCTAAGATTCATGTAAGGAGTCACCAGTCTGACCATCTTAAAGATAAAGCTGCACATTAACACCGATCAGCCATAACATTATGACCTAATATTAAGTAGATTCCCCCTTTGCCACCATAACAGTAATGACCCGTGTGTGTTCCCACAGCTTTTCTACCAGCATTAACCTTTTAAAGGAGTCAGAACACACACAGTGCATCACTGTTCTGGTGGTAAAAAGGGGGACCTACTGTATATTACTCAGCTGGTGATAATGTAATGGCTGATCAGTGTGATCTCTATAAAGATGTTATATTGTGTACTGTTTAGAGCTTCACAGTGGACTTGTTCTTCATTTCGACACTAACAGGCAGCTCTTTTATTTTCTGCTCCTCCGTGACGTCACACCTGGATGCAGGTGACATCCAGGCTCGTGCGGAAGCTAGTCGGCTAGCTGCAGAGATATCAGAAGTAAACGTCCTCACCAGCAGCGCAGACAGGTCGGTCTCCTCTCGCTGACCTCCACAGGCAGCTCGGATAAACCTGCGAACCCGCCCGGGTCCTCCTCCTGCGCCGGGACGCCACCCGGAGCCCGGGAGCGAGCTTCTCTCACAGCACACTCAGACATGGCTCCCAACCGGAAATGACGTCATCGCAGGATGTGTTCCGATTAACCTTCTGATTCAGGCTAGCTCCTCCGAATCCTAACGAGTGTCTTTGTCCGTTAACGTTCTCCTTTATCTGCTCTGTTGCGCATACCTCATGTATAATTATATATATATATTCTATTAAACGTGTCGATACACTTCTAAGACTAGTATGTGTTGTTTTCTGTGACAATATCACGTACAAACACGAACGCTATTTGGAGCACAACCGAGTTGACACGCGCAAACCGGAAGTGACGTTTATAACCACAACTATGGCGGCGAGTGTGTTCACTCAAGCGGCTTTAAACATAAATCAGTAAATTAATAAAATAAAAACGAATCAATGGATATTGTAACAGAAATCTATTCAGTAATAAGGTAAGCAGTTTTAAGGTTATAAACCGGTCTTGTGTTGTTTATCTAATCTGATTTAAGAGTGTTAGTTTGCTTTCTGTAGCTAACTGAGTTAGCATCACTGCTAAAACTAATAACATCAGCAAGTTATTACAATAAACATCATCATCATTATTATTATTATTAATATTATAAAATAAATGTAATGTGCTGTTATTGCAAATAACCTTAATTCAAATGCTATTCTTATTTACAAATATTTTTGCATCTTTATTTATTGCTGCACGTGACAGGTTTTCTCGATGTGACAGTTTATTAATTAACTAATTATTCATTACTGGAGAGTTATTGTCGTTCATGACATTTTTTATCTCCCAATTAATTTGATCAGAGTTTTAATAAAGGGATTTAATAAACACTATACAGTACACCAGGTCAGAAAAAACAACAGATTTGAGATTTTTCTTAAACTTTTAACTTTAGATGAAACATTTTGTTTAATTCCAGGTAAGTGTTGTGTTGTTTAATACAATTCTTTTGTTTTAATTCATGTTTGTATTTCTTTAGTTAATACAATAGTTTTTAAATATAAATATTTATTTTTAAATCAATATAATGTTTTTTTTTAATGTTCTTTATTTTCTTAATTAATACAAATGTTTTTAATTAATATGTATATATATTTTTTATTAATACCATTGTTTTTTTTTGTGCTTTTTTTTGTGTTTTTATTAATTTTATATTTTATTCATAGGTACAGCAACTTTAAATAACTTATTTATTTTTTTGATTTTTTTTAAAAAGCTTGTCTTTTATAGGTTATCCTTTTTAGTTATTGTTTTTCTGTTTATTAATTTGTCATTTTAATGACAACTAACAGAGTCAAACCATTACAAATAACGCATTATACACAGTACCTGAAAGAAACAAACCAAAAATTATATTAATTAGTGACTGATCACATAGTCACTTAAAATACTTAAAAAACAAAACAGAACAAAACAGTATGCATTGGATTTTGTTTTTAACTCAACCCTCTGATCAGGATATTTGGGGCCAATCACCTCAGAATCGGTCGATACCATTACTGATCTCGATCGCTGATCACAGGTGTGTGTGTGTGTTATAGGGATCTGCCACTTAAATGTTTTACTTATTATGTAGTTTTATTTATTTATTTATTGCTGTTCTAAACAACAGTAAATAAATAAACTTAAATAAAATTAAGTTCTGATGAAGTATTAGTAATGCAGAACTTTTATTTATTGTAAGGCAACATATGTTTACAATGTTTTCCATTCTCTTATTATTTCATGTAGATTATAAAGAAACTGAAACTAATAAAATAGCCTGTGCTATTAAGTAAAGAACAAAATTGTCCATTCCTTAACTGGAACAAGGCCGCGTCAATTAATAACGAATTGAAATTTTGCACTGAACACTTTTAGCGTCATCAGCCAGTGTGTACTTATACTCATTAGTAAGCAGCGAGGTGTGTTCTTTATACATATCAGAATTTCTGCATTTTTATGAGACAGTCTGTTCCTCTTCTCATCCAGACTGTGTGCATCCACGCTGAATAGTTGTGAGGCAACCCACCTGTTAAATTTAAATGAGTAACGCCCGATTTCAATCGATTGATCAGAGCAAACTTAGTACTTTATCTTTCACATTTTAGCCACAAGCTACTCAGCGTGCGTTATGATCTATTTTGTTTTTATTTCCCAGCAGGTAATGATGATCCGCAGGTCGAGGATCAGCGTGCGGCCCAACGTGAGGCCCACGGGCCGCGCTGCACCGCCGTCTCGAGAAGCTCCTCAGGGCAACGACACTCCTGCCGACCCCAGTAATGATGCGGGGGTCGAAGCCGGAGCTCAGGAGGTCGTCTCGGAGACCGGACCTGCGTCTACTGTTCCAGTAGAGGAGACGAATAATAATAACACAGAAAGCCAGAGCGGGGACGTAACCAGCCAATCAGATCCCAGTGTGACCTCAACGTGAGTTATACACATAATTATTATTATATATTATTATTATTATTATTATTATCATAGCTATCTTTCACACACACATGAACACACGCAAATATGTTTATTTTACTAAGAAATGCATGTAAATGGATAATCATTAAATGATGACATTCAAGTTACTGTTTTTTTATTTTTTACTACATTTTACAACCTATAATGATATTCATTTAACATGTAACATGATGTAGGGGTATTAAGTCTTTTCATTCTTTGATTTGCATATTGTATTTATTTATTTATTTATTTTAAAGGGACGTGACGGATCAAAGTGCACCCTCCAGCTCTCTATCCACGAGGAGGAAGCGCTTCAGTGTCCTGCCCAACCTCAGCAAACCCAGAGTTACTCCAGCCTCCGCCCTCGCCTCCTCTAAGCCTCCCAAATCTCCTGTTAGAACTGAAACACCCCCTGCCTCCACCCGCCCCGTTTCTGAATCACCTGATGAACATGAATCGACTCAGGAACCTGTGCCGCGACCGCTTCCCGTCTCCACCAAATCACTCAGATCTCCTGCCCCCAAACTGCCCCCGTCTTCCATCCGGAACGCTTCAAGGGCCTCTAGATTTCCCACTAAAGCTGTAATTCCCACAGAGGCGACTACCAATGACACTGTAACCACCCCAGAGCTGCCCCCTGCTCCGCCCGCTCCATCAGATGACAAAACAAAGCAGAGGAAAGTCAAACAAGTAACTCAGACCGAGGACGACGCAGAGACGTCATCAAGCAGGTCTGACGACGCGGCGTCCCTGTCAGCCAATCAGGATGCAGCAGAGTCGTCTTGCCCCACTGAACCGGCACCGGGTTCTCAGTCACCGAACGAACCCGTCGTCCGGGAGGAAAGCGACCCCGGCTCTCCAGGGAAGGGTAAGAAGCCGCAGCACCAGGTTCCGCTGGCTCTGAGGACCCTGAACGACCCGGTGGACCGTCTCAGGCTAGCGCGGGCCAGGAAACTCCGAGATCTTCTCAAAAAAGAGATGAGCAAAGATAAAGTGAGCGCTCGTAACACCGTCAACCATCAGTCTGTCCATTCAAGCTTCAAGATTGAAGTTTTAATTTGATTTGATTTTAAGAAAGCTGTGGCTTTTTTCCCTCAGCACAAGGAGAAGCACCAGAGACCACAGATTGGTGTCACCAAGCATAAGAAACCAAAAGATCACACCAAAATGACCATGAGAGAGCTCATCTACTACCTGCCATCTACTAACCCAATGAAGTAAGAGCTCATACAGGCCACGCCCCTTTAATCAGCACTGACAGACACAGAGGGCACGCCGCCTTCATTGTAACTGACACACTGGCCACACCTCCTTAAGGACTGATAAAGAGAGCCCATGCATCGTTCCCCGTGATTGACAGTCACAGAGGCCACGCCTCCTTCAATGTAACGAACACATAGGCCACACCTTTTTTTTTTTTTTTACAACACTGATACACATACAGGCCACGCCTCCTGTACTGTAATGCACACACAGGCCACACCTTGTTCATAAACACTGATCCATACAGGCCACGCCTCCTTTACTGTAACTAACCCATAGGCCACACCTTTTTCATAAACACTTATCCATACAGGCCACGCCTCCTTTACTGTAATGAACACATAGGCCACACCTTTTTCATAAACATTGATCCATACAGGCCACGCCTCCTTCACAAGACTCGAAGGTGATGCCTTTCTAAGCTCCGCCTCTCGTTCATTCTCTGCAGGTCATACACTGACGATGAACAAAGAGCTGAAACCGAGTCACCTTCTGAAACCGAGTCTAAAGCAGCGTAAGTGTGATTATCGAGTTACACTGTGTCTCGTTTTTGTCCAATCCCAGATCAGGAGATTAAATCTGATCTATTAAAGCAGACATCTGAATATAAATCATCGTTTTGAGCTGAACGTTGTTTCTCCAGTCCAGCTGTCCAGCCAGCGCCCGAGGAGGCCGCAGCAGCAGAGGAGGAAGAGGAGGAGGAGGAGGAGCGAGAAGGAGAGGAGGAAGAGCAGCCGCTGGCTCCGAGAGTGAAGGTGGCCGAGGACGGGTCTCTCATCATAGACGAGGAAAGGTGAGGACGCTTCAGATTACAGAGACAGACCGTCCTAAATAAGGAATAAAACAACGTGCGGTGCTGTTAGGAAAATAATCAACAACCCACATTCATACTCGCACAATCTGTGAAAAACATTAATATAGAGTCATGGACAATAGCTCTTACAGTTTATATAGTTTATACTTATGTACAGATATTTTATACAGATGTTTACTTAAAGCTTATCGCACTAATTCCATTTATTATCATTCCAATGGTTGGGTTTTTTATTTATGTTATGTTGTTTTATTTGCACTGATTCTTTTTTATTTTTATTTTAAAAATAAATAAATAAATAAATAAAAACTTGTGCCTTAAATTGCGCTATGGGGATAAAGTTTAACTAATTGAATTGAATTTAATAATCAGAAACATGGAGATCCGATGATTACTCCTACAATCCCGAAGTGTTTCATTCCTCTTATAACACACCAATTTGTTAACAGTTATTTTTTTTATTAGTGGTGCTTTTGAAGCAAATCATCTTGCAGCCTTTTTTTTTTTTATTCCTTTTTTTTCTTTTTTTTCCTTCCATACAAACTTTGGTGTATAACTAGTCCCATAGCGTCTTTCGTAGTCCCATGAAAGTGGTGTCAAATTGCACCTTACCGCCCAAAAAATCCCATAGACCTAAATTTAACTCAGGCAACCAATCAGTCTCTCAGGATCATTGTGACGATGTCATGCCACGCACTAGCAACCACTTTAAAGCACCTTAGCAACTGATCCTGTAGACTATCATTATAAGAGGCCCAGAGGCCCGAGTTCTGCCACGGCGAGCACCGCTCACGTTTTCATCAGAAGTTGTGGCACTTTCCCCAAATATGTTATTTCCTGTTCTCACTTACGTTACAGAATCTTTAACTATTACAAAACTCTGAAACCATATCACATTCTTCTTACAAAAACATAACATTTCGGTCCTTTAAAATTTTTTTTTTTTTTTATAATAACAGGAAGATGCTCCTACAAAACGATAACTCGTTATAACTGAGGTGCAGAAAAGTAATCATCGATCACAATCCAGACTCTAGGAGTCTAAAGCACTACGTATATGAATGACGCGTGAAGAGCGTACAGTATATGATGGTACGTTCTGTGTGTGTGTGTAGTTTAACCGTACAGGTGCACAGGATGAAGGGCCCGAACCCGCTGGAGGGGAGAGACCCGATATTCGAGCGCGGTTCCACCACCACCTACTCCAGCTTTAGGAAAGGAACTTACACTAAACCCTGGTCCAACCGAGGTGTGTACTGAAACATCATCCGAATCATTTATCACGAGGGAAGTCTGTAATGAAGTCATTTTCTCTCCTTGTGTGTGTGTGTGTGTGTGTGTGTGTGTGTGTGGTTTTTCAGAGACGGACATGTTTTTCTTGGCCATTAGCATGGTAGGGACGGACTTCTCCATGATCGGACAGCTGTTTCCTCATCGATGTCGGATAGAGATTAAGGTATTAATAAAGCAGTGAGAGCTGCAGGTTCAGTAATAATTAGACATCTGTTGTGTAGTCGTGGTTTCCTGTGTCCAAATCTGTGTCCCTTCGATTGAGTGATTTTATGCTAATGGCCACTTTTAGTTAAATAAGGAATCGAGTCGACATTACTAGAAAGCAGTGTCTAAATTCGATTGTTTCTACAACATCACATCGCCACGTTTTATTCCATTTAAACCACATCAATTTGCCCGAAATTGCAAAAATTGTTACGTAATTCACAATGTCATATTTTACTCTTTCTGTATCCAGTAGCCACGCCCCATCAGAGAACATCAGAGCTGAGAGTGGGGCTCTTCTTATATGAGGTCACAATAGTGGGAAACTTATTGTTTTAAGCCAACTGAGTCAAAAAGCAGAGGATGTTCTCTCATTTGTACTGACACAGTGGAGATCTGAGTGTCTATACATGACTCAGTGAATTTTGTGCAATATGGACCCTTTATATAAAGACACATACATTTATATGTTTATATACTTATATAAACATACGTTTATAGTTATATTAAATGATGTGTTATGTCCTCAAAACACATGTGATCGGATATTAATCATCGTGTGACCTGGATATGTAAGTCGTTGTGAATGATTTTTTTTTTCCCTCCTTCAGAACAAGTTTAAAAAGGAGGAAAGAGCAAACTCCTGGAGAATAGACAAAGCGTTCAGTAAGTGCTCAGCATCATACAGATCATATTGTCTATCACATGTGTCATGTTCTCTCCATGTTACAGCTTTAATCCTGACGCCTCAGAGAGCTCAGATGTTAATGTTCACACCAAAGCTTTCTCCATCATTTCCCAAGTCTCGATTCTTCTTAGTCTTGTCTCGGTCTACTCTCACCTGATTGATTGAATGATTTATTTATTTGTTTGTTTATTTTTATGGAGCTCTTGACTTGACTTTAGAATAAAGTCTAAAATTATAATTCTAATAAAAGCCTGTTTGATGTCAGAGGAGAAGCGACGCCTGGACCTCGATTTTTTCAAAAAGCTGCTGGAGCAGATCCTCAAAGACGAGGAAGAGAAGCGCAAGAAAAAGAAACAAACCTCCCAAATGGCCAAGATTGCCCGTCAGACACCACGAGGCGAGTTCACTGCTTTAAAACTTTTGTAATTTTTTTGGTCGGGTTTGTTCTGAGAGTTTGTCTCTTTCACTACAGAAAGGAAGAGGAAGATCTATTCTTCAGACTCGGAAGAGGAAGAGAGCTCGAGCAGCGACACCATGGAGGGAGAGAAGGAGAACGAGAACGTGTGTAACGATGGAGGGAGTGGCGCTGCTCCGAAGAGGAAGAGAGCAGGAGCAGTGAAGAAGAGAAGTGAACACGCGAACCAATCAGGTGTGAGAGTTTCACAAGAGTCTGAAACATTGTCTGAAATACACACGTTCGTTATTGTACCATAATAATTATCTGGACCTGGTGCTTTTTTTAAGTTAGTTTGTAATGTGGCGTTTTATGGTTTTCTTTAGCTGAACAGGAAGCCGAGGACGAGGCCGAGAGCGGTGCTAACGAAGATCCGTCACCTTTTAACGAGTAAGAGTTTCTCTGTTTGTATAAGTGTGTTTGTGTCACTAACAGATTTAATACATTTCTCCCAGAGCCTTTCTGAAGGCCGTGCTGTAGATGGTGATGTTACTGATGTGTTCAGGTTGGAATCTGTGGAGGCGGAGACAGAGGCGGAGAGGGAGACCGAGAGCTTTTGGGTGAAACCAATACAGAGGCAGAGGAACAGGCGTCCTGAGGCAGAGGGAAAAACTCACACCTCAGCCAAGGACGAGAGCACCAAGGAGTCAGCCTCAAATGTACCGTTTGTCCTTTATACACGTCTGTTAATCATGAATGTAGGTGTGTTTGGTTGTTAATTACAGGTAGTCCTCGACTTACAAACATTTCCGCAGATACGAACAGAGTATCTATAATGTTTGTTATACAAACATTCGTAGATGTGAAAGAAGTAGCTCACGTCTATTGTAGAAAAACTAGACACTGCAGTGTACCAGATACCAATATTTACAATTATATACAATATTTACAGTTTGTAAGTGAAATCTATAAAATGTCTAAAGTCTGGTGTACTGTATGTGAGTGTGCGGGAGAAATGAGTCGGCCTCACCGGTTTCAATGAATCAGTCCGGGAGCACGATGATGGAAAATGTCTGTCTTGTAAAGCTGTCCTGATGGTAAATAACTCTAATTTCAGAAAATCCTCAACGAGACAGAGTACACAGTCGGGTACTCTGGCGTCCGGGATTCCTCTCACGATTTAAAGCCGCAGAGACAACACTGTTAACTTTGACGGGAGGTTCATTTTCTTAGGCGCGGGTTACAGTTTTTGGCCACATGATGGCAGTGCAGGGAAAGGGGAATGAGATTTAGTCAAATGGATTCGTATACTTTACACTGTATATTCATGGCAAAGGCATATAAGACAAATCGGACTTACGAACGTGCTCCCGGAACGGAACTCGTTCATAAATAAGTTACTACCTGTAATTTAGTTAATTTTGGGTTGGAGCGAGCAGTAGGTGAGAGGATGGATAGAGGAATAAATTGATTGACAGACCAATTTGCAGATTGATTGATGGATGGATGGATGTGAAGGTTAAATGATGTGTGATGTAGTGGGCAGGTCAGTAAATAGATGGGTAAAGGTTTGACCGATGGATGTATAGATGGAGGGATGTATGGATAGGTTTCTGTATTGATTAACTGATAGATAGGTGGATGGGCAGTATATTGATCAGTGTGTAGATGGTGAGTGGACTGATCATTAGAAGGAGAATGGATGTGTGTATTTATTGAGTGGTGATGGTATGGATGGACGTATTTGCTGATGCTTGGATGAAAAGATGGGAGAACGGATATACTTGTCGATTAACAGATGGATGCAAAGGTATATTTATTGTTTGAAGTATGGATGGGTATATTTATTGATGGATAGATGGACACATAGTTGGACAAACAGGTATATTTATTGATTGATGTATGGATGAGTAATGTAGTGGGCAGATCAGTAGATGGCCGGTTAGATGTTCGACCACTTGATGGATTTATTGATTAACAGATAGATGGGTGAATGGACAGATTAGTAAATGGATGGATATATCTACTGATTGATGGACAGATTGTTGTACAGATGGGTATATATGTTGATTGATTGATGCATGGATGAATGATGAATGGACAGATTAGTGGATGGATGGATGGACTGATTGTTGTGTAGATTCATAAATAAGTGAATGGATGGACTAGCAGGTGGACAGATGGATGGATGGATGTTAATTGAATTTGTTTTAAACCCACTCTTCATTCAGGCTTCTGCCGTCTCAGTGCAAGAGAAGAAGCGACGCACCTCTGACGTCATTTCCTGTGGGTTGCAGGACACCGAGAGCGAGGAGGAGCCTGATCTCACCGCCATCCAGGAGAACATTCTCAACAAGCCGACAAGGTACACTCAGTGCACCAGAGTGTGACAAAAATACAATCAGATTAATTTTACTTGGCGATGGAAAACACGATTTCTCTCGTTCCTGTCGCACGCGCTCTCTAAGGTCGGGCCGGATCCCTAAACTCTCTCAGCACATGATCCGAGCTGCAGCAGATGATGAGGATGATGAGGAAGAGCAGCAGCTTCCACCTGTCCCTCGTCCACCTGTCCCTCGTCCACCTGTCCCTCGTCCACCTGATGCTCGTCCACGGGGCTCTCAGGCTAAACGGGGCAGATTGCACGCCCCACGCCGGGGCAAATCCAGACTTCTGACCCTACGCGCCGTGCCTGATGAGGAGGATGAAGAGGAGGAATGTGGTATGAATCAGGAGGAAGAAAACTATTCCGCCAGTGTGGAGGAAGAAAACCAAGCCTTTGTGCCGATTGGACTGCGCACTGTGATGGCGTTCCAAGCCGAGGTGGAGGAAACAATGGAGGAGGTGTGTGTGTGCGCGCACATGTGTGTGTGTGTGTGTGTGTGTGTGTGTGTCCTTACAGCTTCTTTGCGTACCATTCCATCCATATTCATCACTTGTATTAATTTTTGTTTTGCTAAATGTGCTAAAATTAGGCATGCGCAGGTAATCGCTCAGAATTAGACTTTAGATTCCTCAGCACATGCCTAATAACCCCTGTGTGAAGTTTAGGATTTCCTTCCCTCATGCATATTTATGTTGTATTCATACATATTTCTTAATGCATGCTTTGCCCATCACTCTCCTCCTCTCCCCTGCATGACCCATCAGCTGGACATCTCAGTAAACGTTCCCGATGTCCTGGGAATTTCCCAGAATGCCGTGTGCCCCGAGTCGTCCTGTGCGAGGGCGCTCACCCCCATGGGCTCCGTGCCCTGCGAGCATCAGCTCGACTTGCTTGTTGTAAGTGTTTGAAAATAAAAACCTTCCGGGTTGATGAACCTAGTGTTAAAAATATTTTTGTTTATAAGATATATAAAAGTTAAATCACAGACAGTTGTGAAAACACAGAGGGCTACTATTTTGTTTCCTAAATAATTTTTCTGTTGTCGGTATTCAGCTTTATTCTTTATTGTCTTATAATTAATTATCAGTATTTCTGTTGTGATTAAATTTCTAGGATGTGATCGAGTTCCTGGCTCCGGACCACATGGAAGGTGCACTACAGTTTTCTTTTTTATGGATTTTTTTTTTTGTGTGTGTGTGAAAGTTTTGACTTTGTTCTTTCTATTTCAGTCTGAGCTCTAAAGGAATATTTTGTTTTTCAGTGTCTGAAGAAGCAGCGAGGACTCTCCTGACCATCGGACATTCTGCTCATGTGACCCAGACTGGAGACCTGTCCGGTACAGGCAAGAACACTTGAGTCACATGACCTCTAAACGTCTTCTTCAGTCACTGCAGCTGGCCCAGTGAAGGAGGCGTGGCCTCTGTGGCTATTAGTAACAGTGAAGGAGGCGTGGCCTCTGTTCCTGTCAGATGTAATGAAGAAGGCGTGGCCTCTGTGCCTGTCAGTTATAGTAAGGAAGGTGTGGCCATTGTGGCTATTAGTAACAGTGAAGGAGGCGTGGCCTCTGTGGCTATTAGTAACAGTGAAGGAGGCGTGGCCTCTGTTCCTGTCAGATGTAATGAAGAAGGCGTGGCCTCTGTGCCTGTCAGTTATAGTAAGGAAGGTGTGGCCATTGTGTCTATTAGTTGCAGTGAAGGAGGCGTGGCCTCTGTGCCTGTCAGATGTAATGAAGGAGGTGTGGCCTCTGCCTGTCAGTTATAATGAGGGAGGCGTGGCCATTTTGCCTATTAGTTACAGTGAAGGAGGCGTGGTCTCTGTGTCTGTTAGTTGCAGTGATTTAGTTTCTCCTGAAATACATAAACACTAGTTCTATGTAAAGGGGCGTGGCTTCCTTTTTTATTTTTATTTTTATTAAAATGTTTTTTAAATGAACGCATATTGACACAGTGGTGGATTGGGTTCCGGAAACAAAGATCGTTACTGCGTTCAAATTATCTTAAATACTTTGATCAGGTATCAAGATTTGCATAAGTAAAAAAATTACACAAGTTAATTCTTATTAGTTAAAGTTAATGACGGGTTTCTCTGCGTTTCTCCCTCAGGTGATGTCATCATTGTTGAAGAATCATCAAGTCAAGTCCATGAAGAAGTTCTCATGGAAACAACGTGTCAATCCGAGATCAGGGTTGAGACCTGTGACGCGGTGACCTCTGAACCTTCTCCCATCACCTCAGAAACCGATCGACTTGGTACCGACAGTACGGGAGATAAAACCTCCGCACCGAGTGCTCCGCAGGACCCCGCCCCTACAGCAGAACCAGCTGTCTCTCAGGAACGTCAAGTTCCACCTAACGAAAACGAGATCCAATCTGAGACCGCAAACGCCATCGTTCAAGAACCGCCGGCTTCAAAGGCACGAAGGAACCGTCTGCCCAAACCCAAACCCAATTTGAGCAGAGTCTCCAGAACCGCGCAAAGGCAGCCCGCAGAATCGGTTACCAGTTCCACGGAAACGCTCGGCACTACAGGAACGGCCGATACGACCCAAGAGTCCCAGGTATTGACAGCGGGAGACTTTGTTCCCAACGCACAGTCTCAGCCGGAACCTGAGGACCAGAGCGCTGAAACCTGTGGAGAAAGAGAACAAGACAGAACAGAAGGATGTAGCCCTGTCCCGTCACTAGAGACGGAGACGCAGGAGGGACATACAGGAAAAAGGACATGTGTAGCGGATGAGAGGAGAGAAGAAGTACTGCATACACACAGGTACAATTCGAGCCTAATTCAGTTAATTAGATTTTATACTCTATACGCATGTAAATAGGACACACCCCTAAATAATAAGTAAATATCGCCTGTATTGGCATACTGCAGTCTGATAGTTACATTTTGTGAAAATAATAATAATCTTTAAACAAATTAAATAAATTTTAGATTGATACTAATTCTTATAAATATACATTAATAAAATAAGTAATTAAACAAAATTCAAATGCTCACCACATATCTTCTTTAACTACTGAAAGTAAAGTGTGTCATAGGATCATAATAAACTTTACACTTATCATTTTTCACTTTTTTTTTTTTTGTTTGTATTGTTTGTGTTGTAGTGAGCCTTCTGGTTCTGAGTGCACTGTGAAACCCTGTCAGCCAGTCAGAAGATGTCGAGGACCCAAACCCAAACCTAACCTGGTGCGGAGCGTCAGAACCACACACCCCGTCACACACGTCCCGCAGAACCCTGTAGCAGGTAAAGAGGATTATTCTTAAGAGGAAGTTTTAGCGTATTGAAGTGCTCACGGTTCCACCGGTCCAGTTTTACCAGACTGGAGTGACATGAAAAATATTTTTTGCAGTTCCTGATGAGAAAGTTGTTGCCACGACTGTGCCTGACATCCAGCAGCCAGAGGAGGGCGCTAACGTCGTCCCGGAGCCAGATAGAGAAACTCAGTGTCAACTACCAACGGTAAAACCCTGATTTAACTCTGCTGCAAGGCGACAGTGCTACCCACTAAGCTACCGTGCCGCCTAATTTAACTTTGCAGAAGAAAAAGAATTCAGCCTTTATTGTTAATATTAATATTTACACATTCGGTCTTCTGTCTGATACACAGACGACTCCTGATGCCGATCCAGACGAACCTCCTAGTAGACCTGCGTGTGAATCTTCAGCGTCGGACAAGCCGGTGTTTATTCTCTCTCTCACCGAGGTCCTGCCCGCTCACACAGGAGGGGCGGAGCTTGACCCTCTCACTCTTCCTGCAGCATCAGGATCGCTTTCTGAACCAATCAGGTGAGTTTTAAAGGCACTCTGCTCTAAAGATGCAATAAGAGCGTCCAGGGATTATTAAGATCTCTTCTCCTCTCCTCTCTTCTCCTCTCCTCGAACTTCAGTGCTGTTGAAAATGCCATTGCTGTTGTGGGGGATACGGGTCCAGCTGGAGATCAGGTCTTCCCAGATGCATTGATTCCTTTCTCAGAGGATGAAGAGACTGAGAAAAGGGGAAACGAAACGAGCAGAAGAGCGGACGAGGAATCCCCAAGCCGACTCCCGAAGGAGAAAGACTGTTCACCTTTAGAGCAGAACGTAAGGACATGTTGTTTATTTCTCTAATTCAGACTCGAGCATCGTCGCTTTACTAAAGAAGGTGTGGCCCAACATCCAGTCACATGTTTGTGTTCTCATGTCAGAGAAACGTCCTGGACTAAATCAGTTTATCTGTAATTATGACTCATTAAAAGAGTTTCTGATGTTTCTCTTTTCAGATTATTGCTCCAGTGGGACCTGATGAACCACTTGGTGAGTCATTTTAATTCTGCCGACATCAGACATGTATAAGTGATACACCTAAAACCATTCATGATTCAGAAAATGAAACTTTGAAGTGGTTTATTGTTGTAAGCATGTAATGTTCTAACACACCCATTACACCACAGCGCTGTTGACCTCTTCAGACTGATTCTTCAGAAGGTGTTAATTAGTCATAAAGACTAATATACAATTCAATTGTGTGCATCAAATTGTTTTGTTACTTCTGTGTGATTAAATCATCAGGCTGTCGAGCATCAGGCTGTCATAAGGAGAATGTCGAGCAGGCTGGGCTTGCCGCTAAGAGGAGAAAACTTCCCGAAAGAGCAAGAAGAAGAGGTGTGTGTGTGTGTGTGTGATTAAAAATTGGGCACGTTTTCAGATTTTTACCTTTAGCTGGTGTAGGTTCAGCACATGTCTGAAGATTTTGTAGTTTCTAAAATAGCTTTATTTCTCTGTTCACTTCCTGTTTGTAGCAAAACTGCAGATCAAACCCAACTCGGTTCAGAGAAAAACCTGTCGCGACCGTCCGTCTCTGGACGAGACAGGATCTGCGCCTGCGTCATCGTGCGAGGTGATGTTAGAAGAAACCGAGCCAACATCAGTGTTCGTTCCTTCTGTCGTATCAGCAGAAGAACCCTCATCATCATCATCATCATCAGCCACTTTGGATAAAAACAGCAGCACTCCCAGTGTAGCGACAGAGCAAAGTTCTGTAACACCACCTCCGTCTGCCAGGACTGAGACTCCGCCCACTCTGGTTTCTTCTTCTTCTTCTCAAGATAGCATAGGAAACATTGACCTTCCAGAGACTGAACCTGCGGACACTGGTGCCAGTGTGATGGGGGCGGAGTCACAACCTGTCCATCAAGAAGTACCTCTGACCTCGACAGGAACTCTGGCGAGGCGAGTTGGCTCGGGCTGAACTTTTACTTCCCATGTGTTATGCGATATCGTGGCTAACAGGCTACAAAATGAGACGAAACACTCAAACTGCATCAGAGACCCTTCTAGTGGGTGTGGCCTAATATTTAAATGAGCACACTTGATTGACAGCCGTGTGTACAGGATTCAAGACCTAAGAATCAGGATCGTTTATCCTCCATAGACCAACATGGTCATATTCAATTCAATTCAATTTTATTTGTATAGCGCTTTTAACAATTGTCATTGTCGCAAAGCAGCTTTACACAATC
>JAQQZT010000011.1:26105241-26115475 GCA_030068275.1 Clarias platycephalus | reverse complement strand
TGGCGGATCGTAAGACACTAGCAGTTCGCTCAGATACTGCGGCACGAGACCATTTAATGCTTTATATGTCAAGAGTAAAATCAATGCGGAATTTCACAGGGAGCCAATGCAGTGAAGATAAGTTAGGGGTGATGTGCTCATATCTTCTGGTTCTAGTGATCCATCTGAGTGAACTGATAGTGTCTTATGATGAGTCACATATGACAGTATGAATGTATGCATGCTTGTGACTGATTATTTAAGTTTAGCGTGTTTAGTGTTGTGTGGAGTTTGCATGTTCTTCCCGCACGCAGTGCTGAGTTTCCGTAGCGTACTCCGGTTTCCTCCTATAGTCCCGAGATGTGCAGCTGCAGTCTTTTTCCTCTCTGTCTCACCTTCCTGACTGTTTAAACATCATAATAAATCCTAATAAAAACAAGCAAACAATCATCTCTTGGTATATGAAATATGTCAGGATCAGACTGAGTGTCATCTATAATGTCTTCAATGTGAGCATAAACACATTCCTCACGTCTCTACAGAGCTCCATCTCGGCTGCCTTAACAAATATCTTTCATCAATTATATAAAATTGCAGTTGTATTGGTATGTTTATAATTTATCACAAAGCACACACCCATATACACAGACACCCACACACCCGTACACACCCTCACACACATGAACACCACCAGAGAGGTGTAACTGCAGGGTTTTATTATTGTGATTATGCATCACAGAAACTCGCCAAATTTATTTTTAATAAATATTGAAATGTTTAAAATTTTCTCACGACCCTCACAGTGGCATGTTTTGCATTCTCCTCAAACCCTTTTCAAGGTTTTTCCCCATGCCGTTTCACACACACACACACACACACACACACACACACCTATTACCCTGCCCATATGAAATATGTACCTATTCCTACCCTTCTAGACTTCTCATTAATAAGCTCATTGTAATATCAATATATCCTATTATTATATTTATCACTTCACAATTAATGGCTTATATGACAGAACCGGTTTTTGCAACAGACTGTTTTGAAAAAGCTATAATATCACAATAGACTGTAGACAATATCTTATATGTCAGCGATTGCATAAAACTAGTACAAATCTCCATGATAAATGAACTTGTAAAAGCCTTTGCATTTAGTTTTACACCTCGCTGCTTATGTAGCTTTGTTTGAGGAAGTCGTATAAACAACACTGAAACAGACGGTATCATGTTCGCTCCTCAAGGAACCTGTTTTTTTTTTTGTTTTTTTTGTTATTAAAAAAAAAAAAGGATAGTATAACAGTGCAGCAGGTGATTTAGAGCCCACATCCTGCTGTAAGTTTAATATGTACACAAGAAGTGTAAACACTGATGGACAAATACAGGACGTTAATGACTGGAATCACAAACACTAACCAGCAGCAACTGTTTTTATTTCTTTCTTTCAGCAAACTATTCCTGAAACACATTCCAAAATGTTTTATACAATAGATAGAGAGATAGATACTGTGCAAAATGTTGGTGTGATGAAATTCCGTAAAAAAATATTGATTTTTATTGTTTTTTCAAATAATTTACAAAATGCAAAATGAGAAAACAGAGGAAAAATCTAAATCTAAATCAAATGAATATTTGTTGTGACCAGCCCTCAAACAGCCCTCAACAAATGCAACAAAACTATTTGCTGCCCAATGTGACTAGGAATGTGGAGCTAAAAATATATATAGCCTATATTTCCAAAAAATTTATAGAGACGCGCTGTCGAATCTTTTTCAGTGTGCTGGAGATTCTTTTAACATTCATTACGGTGTTGTTTTTTTAGTCATATGGCACACTTGGTGGAGAGGGTGAAAACTTTTAAATTCCTTGGAATTGACATGAGCGAGGACATCACATGGTGCCACAATACTCAACAGCTTCCAAGCAATTCAAAGGACAGCAATGTGTGTACTTCTTAAGAAGGTTGAAGAAATTTGGCATGTTAACCAAAATCCAGACATCTACAGAACATCCAGCCGAAAGTGTCATCAGCAGCTCAATTACAGTGTGCTTTGGGAGGAAAGCTCTCAAGCTGGTGATCAAATACTGCACAGTGTATCTGTGGATCAGCCCATCAGCCCTGCCTCTACATCAGGAGACTTACAGCAGCAGGGCTCTCAAGAGGGCTCATCACATTATAAAGGCTGAATCCGCAAAAAAAAAAAAAAAAACTGCTCACACTTCTGCTGTCTGGAAGTGAGACGTCATGGACAAACAGACTTGCAAATATTTTTTATCTGCAAGCCGTTAAACGTCTGAATAGCTGCACCTTAACATCCCTAAATACCTGAAACCCCCATGTATCACCTAAGTTTTTATGTGTTCTGTGTGTCCTGTATTTCCTAAGTGTGGTCAGGGAGCCGGGCAAAGTAATAATTTCATTGTGGTGTTTTTGCCGTGCACAAGACAATAAATAAACTAAACTAAACTAAACTTAATTTAGTATTTCGTGTCATTCTGTTAGGGAGCTGAATCTGTCGCCTCTGTAGGTAAAACACTAGCCTCGATCACTAGCTAGCAACTACATACAGCTAGCAACTAGCAACTCAAGTCTCAGATTTCAGAGTTCGTAGCAAAAAAACGAAATATAAAAAAGTCTCTATATCACAGTGCCGTGCTCTTCACCATGACCCTGACCAGGATCAAGTCATTATGTAGCGCTATTCACTCTCAGTCATTCTCTGTAGCGCTAATTGTGTACAGGGTCACATCACAGGGTCACATCACAGGGCACACACACACACACACTCACAAAAAAAATCTTCAAATAACTGACAGTAAATAATCGATGTCTATGTGTTTCTCAAAAATAACTTAAAACAAGTTTTTTTTTTTTTTTTTTTTTTTTTACAGTCATTTCCTGGACGGTTACATTCCACGCCGAGCGATACAGTACGTGCCACATGATAGACATGCAAAAGAAATTCTGAAGAAAAAAACATTCTTCCTCAGGTCAGGTATCTTCCTGGTATATACATATATAGACGCACACACTCACACACACACACACACACATTCACAATGATACTGCATTCCAAACAGCATTAGACATGTTTTGATAGACTGCAGGTAAAGTGCGAACAAGCGAAGCTTTGAAAAAGTACTAATCCCAAATACAGTGCCACTATTATTCATTTAATCTATCATAATCTCAACTGAATTACAATCTACAAAATAAAACATGATTTTTTTTCCACCAGATGTCCCATCAGGCACTGATAGTCCTGCCAGCTCCGGCACAAGATTCCTATTCAGCAGCTCAATCCGACCCTCATAACGATCGTAAATCTGACAGTTTTGGAATGATGCCTGTAATTAAAGTCATTAATGCTGAAATGACTCACTGCGTGGCACGATCCCAAATTCTGCTTAGCAAAATGTTTCTTTCACGATCTTTGTGAAATGGATATCTTGTTTAATCTAGAGCCTCAGATCTGCATAAATATTATAGCCTGATATCTTAAAAACATACATGATGAACCCCCCCCATACACACACACACACACACATACACACATGCACATCCTCAAGGCTTATGTGGTGTTTAAACAGCTGAATGCATTCAACACTTTATGATGGACTAGTGTGATTATGCGTCGTTAAAGAGTAAAATAATCTGCTGATCTTTAATGTAATCAGTGATATTATTAATATTTCAGGTTGAAGCCCACATGCATGTCTGTAACAAAGATGAGGCCCTTAATTTTCTGTCATTTCACAAACTTTTGTTTGGTTTGACGACATTATGAGGTATCAGTTTCCTTAATTAGTAAATTACACAAAATCTACCTACAGAAGTTCACAGCAAGATTTTGAATTTACTGTCATTTTCATGTTACTACAATCAATGTATAGAGTCTAGACAAAAGTTTATGTTTACGCCTTGCTTACACTAAGTTGTACTCAAATACACTTCGGTAATCGGAGAGTGAATCACAGATGAGAAATGGAAAAAAACATGGATGGGAAAAGGATCGGATAAACATGAATTTTGTCTTAAAACGACTCCAGCGTGTTAAAACTCACTTCAGCGCTGTTATTTCAGAAAAGTGAAAATATGAACTAATCCCAGTAAAAATATTCAGTTTAGCTTTTCTAATTAATATCTATTGGTTTATTAGAAGCTTATGTTAAAGTAGATTATTAAATCAGCCACATCATTTCAGGCAGATATCTAAGTTTTGCAAAAGTTTCGTTAAATTCTGTCCAGCCAGATTTTGTCACAGCATCACACAAAACTGTCTGGACAGAATTTAATGAAACTTTTGCAATACTTTGCAACAGCAATACAGACAGACAGATAGAGGCCAGTTTCTGGTCCTCCAATAGATGAAATGTAAAGATATCATTGAACAGGTGAGTTCTGACCCAATGTACAGACAAAAACTTTTTTATTTTTAATTTAAAAAATTGGACATTTTATTAATTTTAGAAAACAAAAATGAGTGTCATTGGACAAACAAATGAAATACTGGACATAAATCTATATATATATGGACCTGAGCAAACTTTTTTAGAGGTATATACATAACGTAACTGGGCTTTGATGGCTCAGTGGTACAGTAGGATTCTTTTCATTTTTCAAGTGCAGGTTTGATTCCCAGAGACTGCTGTTTGTCCCGACCCCCGTGATCGACTTAAAGAACAACATATGCATAATGTAACTAGAATAAGATTAAACTTTAATTAAAGTGTTTTTTTTTTTTTTCAAATAGTACAGTATTTTTTATTATTATTATTTTTATTTAAATACAGTATAGGTGCATTTTCTATAGGTTTTTTTTTTTTGTATTAAATTTTTCAACAAAACAGCAGCAGTGGTACAGGTATCTCGACAACAGGGAAAATTTTGTGACACATTCTAATGGCTATAAATGCTTAAATGCAAAGACAAAAATAAAAACAAATCACAAACCAAGTTTAGAAAGGCATAGTCAATGAGGACCCTCAAGAAAGTTCCAGAGAGAGGACCAAATTCGCCAGAACACCTCAGATTTTTGATGTAAGTCATAAGTTAATTTTTCCAGTTGTAAAAGTGTGGTCACCTGACTCAACCACATACTGACCGAAGGTATCTGAGCAGTTGACCAGAGCAATAATGTACATTTTTTGGCCAAATATATACAGAAATTCAATACACATTCTCGATCACAGTCAAGACACAGTTCCACTGTACAATTCAAAATATATACTTTTGGGGACAAAGCAAATGTCTTTCCAATTATTTTGTGAACAATTTTGTGAATCTCTTTCCAGTACATTTTGACTTTGTCACAATCCCAAAACACATGCATCACTGTGCCAATCTCCATGTTACATTTAAAGCATAGCTGAGAACAATTGGGAAATATTCTATGGAGGCGAACTGGGGTTAAATAAATTCTGTGAATACATTTAAAGTTTTGTTCATGAACCGAAATTGAAGCACTTTTGGGAAAGATATTTGAGCAGACAGATAAGCCACTCCATCTGTGAAAATAGACCCCAAGTCCTTTTCCCATGTCATCCTTAAAGAGTCCAAGGTCGAAGAACCAACATTGGACAGCAACGCATACAATTCAGAGATCTTTTTTTAAAGAGTACATGAAGAGAAAAGCTTTTTTTTTTTCTATTTCAGTAAGATCAAATCGTATATTACCTTCTTTTAACTGCAACTCCAAAAAGTGTCGTATTTGAAGGAATTTATAAAAATCTTTACTAGGCAGAATAAATTCCTGTCTTAACTCCTGAAATGATCTCATTTGGCCCTCATCAAATAAGTGACTTAATTCAGACACTCCTCTTGACCTCCAAGTCAAAAGGCCAATGCTCTGCATGGAAGTGGGAAAATCAAGATTAAGCGCAATTGGAGACTTAAGAGACAACTTATCTGAAATGGATAAATATTTCTTAATATCCTTCCACACCAAAAGAGTGTTTGTTTCAGTAAAAACTCTAATCAGTTGTTGGATTTTTTTGTACATTATGAATAACTGGTAGAGAACGTAACATTCAGGGAAAGCATCTTGTTGATTCAATCCCAACCCAGCGTGAGTCAAATCTATAATTATATAGTACAGTATTTTATACAAGGGCGTTCAAGTCAAAGTGAGACTTTTGACTGTGTCAAAAAAAGATAACACAGTTATGAGAGTAAAAACACCCTTTATTTCTCCACATACAGTCAGGCCCATACATTTTGCAACAAAGATAATTTTTTTATGGTAATTGGCCTCTTAATTTTTCGGGGCTTCACGTCTGAAACCCAGGAACTTGTGGAAATCAGGTCTGTACTTCCTTGTGGAGGTCAGGACTGTACGGGGGGGCGTGGCAATAACTCCCAGCCGAGTTCCTGTAACATGCAAGTGGTGTTGGCGAATGAGTGTGAGTACAGGTCATGCAGACAGATGTGTCTTTTCCGCAAGGAGATTTTCAAGGATCAGGCGTTTCACTCGCTCAAAGTTCACGGGAACAACCGCAGTGGGCCACCAGATCCTCCTCAGCTGGGATCGTCACTCACAAACGTACTGCCTTCTTCAAAACGTTCTCACTGCACACACAGAACTATTAACTAACCAGACTTGCTGGTGCTCTGGTTTGGGGCATTAACTCGAACCAATGTACCCAGTATTCAGTCATGTACCCAGTATTCACCCTCATTTTACTCCAATACTAGCGTGCTGCGAACCCGTGCTGATCTGTTGCCAGGCATCAAACACACTCTCACACACACAAACACTCAAGGTGCCTGTGTATCGCAGGGCCGGCTCCAGGCAGAGAAGAGTCTGGGATTTGAGACTCTTTAACCTCTACATGATGAGACTTAAGAGAGCTGCAGGGAGCACACACACACACACACACACACACACACACACAGATACAAAACCGGTTTACCGTCATTAATAGTACAGTATAGTTAATACAAGTTCCAAAAGTTAACAATCAGCCAAGACCTGTTTGGTGACTGAAGTTTAATGAACCTCGTAGCACCTCGGTACTGTAGTTAATATGTTTGTCTTGCTATTTCTAATTAGCCTTGGAGTTTAACACCTAATTCTCAGTGGGTGTGGAGCTGTCAGAAGAACAAACAACACAAATTAATACGCAAAAGACCCGGTGTCTGGAATGTCAAACGTGACTGTCACGTGTTGATGTTGAGTGTGTGTGTGTGTGTACCTGTTCCCTCTTATGTGCTCGCCTGTCAATAGACTTTGCCTCCCTAACAGCCGTGCTCTTCTCTTATTTGTCTCCAAACGTCTCTCACAATTTGGGTTTGACTTGGGACACCCCTTGTGGTAAGAACCTGGGACCAAATATTCATGTACTTAAAATCTAATCAAATAAAGTAATCATGTTGGACCTTTTTTTTGGCACTAGGTGCACCCTGGGTAACATATTGCATCGGTCCGTGGACTGACAGCATAGGAACATCATGAACCATCCATCCAACCACTCCTATAAACAACAGTTTGGTGAAACTGGATTGAATTGAATTAAATTTAATTAAAGCAGCTAATCTGAATTTTCTATAGTTTCCCCAAAACATCTACAGCTGTTTAATCTTAGGGCTGAAAAGGCCACTTTTAACTGGCTGTAAGTGATTAACACTTTAACTTTTGCATGACTTACTCTAACATCGCCAGCTTGGTGGTAAAAATTTTTGAGCCAATAAGTTAATTATACCACGAGGTCTCATCAACCGCACAATAAGAATGCTGATGGAAAAACCTTCACTTCCTCATAACATTCTATATCTTTCACGCCAATCACTCTGGTATAGGACCAATCGTTTCCAATCTTTATGCTCCCTAGCAAATTGAAGACTTTTTTTTGTCTCACTAACAAGTTTTTTCTTACGGATACACAACTGTGTAGTCCCAGTCCTGTGAGTTCTCATCACATTGTGTGTGTGTGTGTGTGTGTGTGTGTGTGTGTGTGTGTGTATGTGTGTGTGTGTGTGTGTGTGTGTGTGTGTGTGTGTGCATATATAGAAATGCTCTTACTTTCTTACTGTTGCAGCTCTAGTCTGAGGACTGCAGATCAATCCCTGCTATCTGTTATCACCCAAATGAGGATGGATTCCCTGATGAGTCTCGTCCATCTCAGGGTTTCTTCCTACTGTCATCTCAGGAAGTTTTTTCATTGCCACTGTTGCCCTCGACTTGCTCATCAGGTAATGTCTGATAGTTCAGATTTATTCAGATTTTATAACACATTTCATAATCATTTCTATAATTTCCTTTTCATTCTGTAAACCTGCTTTGCAATAATGACTGATGTTAAAAGCGCTATATAGATAATAATAAAAAAATATATATAAAACTTACATACAACTTTACAAAATGACAAAAGACAAAATAATCCAGTTTTTTTCATCTACAGAGTATTGTTTTTGTCATGTAGGTCAATGTAGACGTACAGACGTACAGACGTCTCCCCTGAAGAAATGGTTTGAGTAACAGATGGTGATGTAAAAATACCAGTACACTTCATAATATAAGAAGAGGGCTATCTGGAAGACAAATTATTCTATTTTTACTACAATGTAGTTTACCAGGTCAGAGAAGCGTGTACAGAGAAGCAGCCCCATATTATGAAACTTGTGCCTCCTTGAACACCACACTGATAGAGCTGTCTTGAAGTTTCAGAAAGGTTTCAGAGGTTGGAGCTTACTCAGTGTTTTTCTTAGTTTCTATACCCAACAGTGCGTGGACAGTCTCTAAAGATATGGTGTTCTTCATAGTATATATACATACTGTACTGTACTGTATATACAGTCATGATCAAAATTTTAAGACCACTTGAAAAATCATATTTTGCATGGTTGGATTTTAACAAGGTTCCAAGTAGAGCTTCAACAGGCAACAAGAAGAAATGGGAGTGAGACAAAACATTTTTTGAGCATGCAATTTAATGAAAACAAAATCAAAAGTTTAGTACCACACCTCCAAAAAAACCTGTAAACCCCCCCAAAACAGAAATCAATACTTATGCAGTTCAACAACCGACCGCGTTCAAAAAGGGAGAGTTTTTTTGTCTTCAGAACGTGTGACTACCTGACAGAAAATGACAATGAATCCACATCTTTGCACAGATTTGGCCTTTTAAAGGCATGAGGTCCTAAACTTTTGATCAGCTGTAAAACAGCCTGTTTCAGTTTAATTGTTATTTTCAATTAATTGAATGCTCAAAATTTTTTTTGTCTCACTCCCATTTCTTCTTGTTGCATGTTGAAGCTCTACTTGGAACCTTGTTAAAATCCAACCATGCAAAATATGATTTTTCAAGTGGTCTTAAAATTTTGATCATGACTGTATATACAGTACAGTACAGTATGTATATATACTATGAAGAACACCATATCTTTAGAGACTGTCCACGCACTGTTGGGTATAGAAACTAAGAAAAACACTGAGTAAGCTCCAACCTCTGAAACCTTTCTGAAACTTCAAGACAGCTCTATCAGTGTGGTGTTCAAGGAGGCACAAGTTTCAGGAACCTTGTTAAGATCCAACCATGCAAAATATGATTTTTTTGCCATTTTTCAAGTGGTCTTGAACTTTTGATCGGGACTGTACTAGAGAATTTTAGTATATTCTCAAAGGACAATACTATAGAATTAAAACTTGGATATATTCTAGAGTGGTCAGTGTGCAGCTTGTACAGTATAACAGTATAGATTTACTGTCCTCTGAAAATAACTCAACATACAGCCATTTTTGTCAAAATAGCTGCCAACCAAAGTGAGTATCCCAAATTCAAATTCAAATTCAAATTCAAATTTTATTTGTCACATACACAGTCATACACAGTATCCCCTAAGTGATAACAGCTGTACATCTTGTAAGTCAAATGTCCTATTCATCATGTTCATGTGTTTGTCAGTGGCCGAGTTTGTCTCCCGACCTGATCCCTACTGAACACCTGTGGGACGTCCTCAAGCGGAAGGTGGCGAAGTGCAATGTGTCTGACGTCCAGCAGCTCCGTGATTATGGAGGAGTGGAAGAGGATCCCAGCAACAACATGCGCAGCTCTGGTGAAGTCCAGGCCCAGGACGATTAAGGCCATGATAGATCATTAATAATGGTGCTCACACAGAATACTGACACTTTGGACACATGTTCACTCGGGGTGGACTCATTTTCGTTAGAAGCTATTTAGATAATAAAGTCTGCATGTTGAGTTATTGTTAGAGGACAGTAAAACTGAACTGCTATACACTCTAAGGTATATAT